>BQNB010153148.1:0-15678 GCA_026074375.1 Tanacetum coccineum
ACTCGTTCGAACCTTGATAGAAGTTCACTCGTTCGATCCTTGATAGAAGTTCACTCGTTCGATCCTTGATAGAAGTTCACTCGTTCGGTCCAAACAAGAAAATCACTCGTTCGATCCAAACAAGAAAATCACTCATTCGGTTCAAGCAAGAAAAACACCCGGTCGGTCCAAAAAAAAAAAAAACCACTTGTTCTATTCCTCTTTCCGACCTTGCGTTTGTCTTAGCCATACAAGAAATGACCATGAATAAAAACTTTTAAGCCAAGAAACGAAGCCGAACCGATAAGCTTATAAAATCGAAACAACAAAGACTACAAACACAAAACCATGACGAAACCACACCGAAATACCCACAACGAAATCAAAAGAAAACTAAACCCACCCGTGGCTCATGATACCAAATGTTATCCCAAAAGCTTAATCCATTTCACAACATAAGCTATACCAATAAGCAATAAAGTAGAAAGATTGAAAGAAAAGTTGGAAGATTTATTAGAGAGAAAACTAGAGAGGTGGAAGATTACACACACACACAAACTATGCAAATGGTAACCAACACCCTCTCCATGTGTGGAGAGGGTTCTATTTATACCCTTGAGCCATGAGTGGCATGTGGGCTTTCTAACTTGGGCCGGGCTTGGCTAAACTTGGGCTTTGAGCCCGAAACACGGACAATATTAGATTACAATCCAAGCCCGTTGAATCCGACTAGCCTATTACTTAACAAGACTAATTACGACTAATAAGACCGATAACATTCTTGTTCGACTTATATAAAATTAAGGCTAACATTACGGTAGTCAATGCATACACGTCACCCCGTAACCAATCGAGTAGGAATTAACTCGTTTTCATCATTTTCAATAACGGTAAAGCTACCTTTTTTGGTACGCAATGTACGGGGCTCACCTAAGGACTATCCGAGATCAGGTAAACTAATCCGTCGTCAAGAAGTTTTTCAACCTCCTTTTTGATGACATCGTGGATTTTCGGATTCACCCGTCTTTGATGTTGGACCACCGGTTTGTAGTCCTCTTCCATAAGAATCTTGTGAGTACAAAATTCCGGGTTAATACCCTTAATGTCGGAGAGTTTCCAAGCGATGGCTCGCTTGTGTGACTTCAAAACCTTTATGAGAGCGGCTTTTTCCTCGACACTCAAGTCTTTAGCAATTATGACAGCAACTTGTCGTCACCCTCCAAAAATGCATACTCAATATGAAGAGGTAAGTCCTTGAGTTCGACCTTAGGAGGTTCATCAATTGAAGATTTATCATTTTTAGCTTCACAAATTTTAAGTTCTTTTCGAATTTCAGGCAAATACATTCCTTGAGTGGGAGGGGGTAATGATGGATCATCATTGAGAAATGCTTCAAGAAGAAGAATGTCCCCCTCCGAGTCGTAATAAGAGTGATCAACTTTCGGTGAAGTTGGATCATCTTCAAGAGCGAGGAAAGCATTGACTTCCTCGAGAAGAAAATCACTATCCCCGAAGGGAGTGAGGGTCGGAGAAGAGGTAGAAACGATCGGGTCATAATAAGGAGTGGGATTGCCACTCGCGATCACATCAGAGAAACCGAGAACTTCTTGAGAATACTCCTCACAAGCCATATCAATGACGTCGATTCGGTTAACCGAATTATCATCATAATTAGAGGAGTATCTCGAAGTTTGATCAAGATTGAATGTTACGGCTTCTTTTCCAACACGAAGAGTTAATTCTCCTTCGTAAACATCAATCAAGGCACGTCCGGTCTTTAAGAAGGATCTCCCGAGAATTAGGGGAACTCGGGGATCGGCATCAAAGTCTACGACTACAAAGTCGGCCGGGAATTGGAACTTTCCTACTTTTACGTAGACATCTTCGGCGATACCGATCGGACGAGAAATTGACCGGTCCGCAAGTTCAAGAGTCATACAAGTAGGAGTGAGCTCCGGAAGAGAAAGCTTTTTCCACACGGATAATGGCATGAGATTAATGCTAGCGCCAAGATCGGCCAAGGCTAAGCACTCATCCATTCCGGGAAAATCACACGGTATGAGAAATTTGCCGGGGTCTCTAAGTTTTTTGGGTAACTTTTTGAGGAGGACCGCCGAACAATGCTCATTTAAAGGTGTTCTTGCTAATTCAAACAATTTTTGTTTATTGCTAATCAAACTCTTAAGTGTCGAAGCAAATTTAGGCATGAGAATTAAAGCATCCCCGAAGCTAATGTCTAAATGCAAATCTTGAAAGATTTGGTAAAATTTCTCAATTTGATTGTTAGCTTTTTCGCGGATCTTTTGGTCATTAAGTCTAGACGGATATGGAATTGATGGTTTCTGGCTAGGATTCGAAGCACTAACAGGAGCAACAACGGGCTCAAAAATTAGTACATGAGTTTCAACTTGGACAACCGAAGGTTGGACGTCTTCGGTACTTCCGTTATTAGTAGGAGGCACCGTGTCCTTTGTAACCTCGGTTTCATGTTCCACCACCTTATGAAGAGAAGAGGGTGGAGGTGGAACTTGTGTCTCATTGTAAGAAACGCCACTTCGGGTAGTGATTGCTTTCAAGTCACTTTTTGGTTTAGCAACGGTGTTGCTAGAAAGAGAACCCGAGCCCGAAGTAGAGGCGGTATTGGTATTCATGAACTTGGTAAGCAAGTTCATTAAATTGGTCATTTGATTTTGCATGTTTTAGGTTTGGTTTTGCATATTTCTCATAACCGCGTCATTAGCTTTGATGTAGTTTTGAAAATCCTCCTTTGACACACCTTGTGTTTGAGGAGTCAGAGCTTGGTAAGCCGGAGGTTGATTAATCGGGGGTCGATAAATTTGGCCTTGGTTGTAATTATTCCCCCGGTTTTGGTTGTAACAGTTTTGGTTATTTCCATGGTTTTGTTGAACGGGAGGAAAACCGAGAGGTCGAATTTGATTTGCAATCGGGGGTCGGTAACTGGTATTTCTTTGGTTGAAATTATCTACGGCAGCTTGAGAGACGTATTCTTGAATATTGTCATGATAAACGTTGCTATCAGTGGCGGGACAATTACGGTAAGAATGAGCACCACCGCAAGTTACATAATTTTCCTCGATCGCTTTTACGGTAGCAGGAGCTTGGGATTGGTTTTTCTTATCGAGAAGCAAAGCTTTCACCATATCTTTAAGTTCGGTAACATCAGGAGAAATACCGGGGGTAGAATTGCTCGTACTCACTTTGGCAACAACCGAGTTGTTTCATGAATTACGAACTTTAGATTTGCTCTCGATGATTCTTAGGCAATCTCAAGGCATTTTATCCAAAAAATTACCACCCACTGCAGAATTTAACGAATCTTGATCATTAGAGTTCAAAGCATTGTAGAAAGTATCGAGTTGATGTAATTCCAAAAATCCATGATGTGGACATGCCCGAAGAAGATCGTTGAATCTGTCCTATGCCTCATAAAAAGTTTCATCAAATCGTTATTGAAATCTCGTGATTTCATTTCGAAGGTTTGTTGTTTTGGAGGGAGGGAAAAAATTGTTTATGAATTTTGAAACAAGATCATCCCATGTGAGAATCAATCGAGGGGGTTCTTTTTCAAGCCAAATCCGGGTGGCCCCCTCGAAGGAAAATGTGAAAAGCATAAGCTTAACCGACGTACTCAGGACATTCGATAACTTCATCGTAGAAGTGATCTTGTTGAAATATCGAATGTGATCATGAGGGTCTTCTTTGTCATGTCCAAAAAATTGTTTATTTTGGACAAGAGTAAGCAAACCATGCTTAAGCTCAAAGTTATCCACGGTGATCTTGGGAACAACGATTGCATCCTCGTAACCCTCGACGGGTGCTTCGAGCAATTGCGCCATAGTACGATTATCGGCCATCGTAACTACGAGAGGATCGAGAGGGTCTTGATTATTAATTGGTTCCAAAAGATCAAATGGTTCAACAAAAGTCGGTGGGACTTGTTGTTGTTGACGGTTAGAATTACGGGATTGAGAACGATTTTTTTTTTTGGTTTTTCAACAATAAATTCACAATTTATTTTAATAACGGACAATGAGATAAGACACTTAAACCTAATAATCAACAAGCTTCTCGATAACTCTCTAAAAGAAAAACGTACAAAGGAGAGGAGGAGTAGGAAAGCGCGAAGGTATTAAAAACCTTCTCTTTTAGGGTCGTAGTTCGTTGGAACGACCCTCCTTATACCCCTCTTATAGTTTGTTTAACTTTCAAAGGTGAACTGTACCTCGCAAGTGACACAAAAGGCAAGTTTTTAATCTTTTGTTCGGGAACTTATTATGATAATGTTCAAGTTGAGAACATTATATTGATGATATATTTTTTTTTCTTTTTAGGATAATTTTTTAATGTTTTTAATTTTTTTTATCTTATATATATACTAATAAAAAAAAATCTTTTTGTATTTTTTTTATATGAAAATAAGCAAAATAACTTCCCACGGAAGGATCTTCAAAGCACTAATTGTCAAACGCAACGACAATCGTATACAATCCTCCCCGACAGAGGCGCCAAAAATTGATCTAAAGATTCCTTACTATATATATATATGATATAAATATTATAAATATATAATAGGATAATATCAATAAAATTAATGAAATCCGAGTAGTATATGATATTCCCGGGTCGTTTATCCCCAACGAGGAATGCAATGGAAAGTCGTTTGTCGGTTTGATAATTGATGTTTGAATGACAAAGATTTTGATTGGTTTTCTAAATCTACGGGAAATTTAATGCAATCTATACTAAAAACAATTAAGGTAACACAAATTTAAACTAAAAATGCAAACGGGAATCCTAAAAACGCGTCTAAATTATCAACTATATCAAAATTAAGCCCTAAAAATGAAAACATAGTTTTTAAACCTCTAAAATGACAAAAGAAAATTTTCTAAAAAGGAATTATATTTTTTTGACTTTTTAATAATTTTTTATGAATTAAAAACCTATTTAATCTATTTAAAATTCTAGAAAATAACAAATTAACACCTAAAAATTCCAAAAAATAATTTTCTACTTTAGAAAAGTCTAAAATATGATAAAAACCCAGAAAAATATTTTTCACTACTTTTTATAATTAAAATCTAATTTCTAAGATTAATTTAAAAAGCTAAAAATGAAAATTAAAATCTAAAAATGATAAAAATGATAAAAATGATTTTAAAGTTTGTAAAACTCAAAATATTAATTCTAAAACTAAAAACTATTTTTTTGTATTTTTCTGAATTAATTTACTATTTTTAAATGACTTTTTAAAATTTTAATCTACGAAAATTAAAGAAAAATAAGAAATAAAGATGGAAAAATATTAAAAATTACAAAAAAGTCCTAATTGATGTCAGGAAGGCAGGAAAAATAAGTTGGTTAACCCAGCTTATCAAATAAGCTCAAAAAAGGCTTAAAATAAGCTACGACTTATTTATAAAAAAAGGGCTCAAAATGTTGTTAAGTAAATTGTTTGTGCAAACTCTAACAGAAAAATCTCAAGAGTGCTAGTGATAGAGGGTGTTGGTGTTAAAACGTTTGGTTGAGGGAGGTTGAGGTCCTGGTCCTTAAGTTCGTGCCTTGGTCTACCTTGGGCTTCCCTTCCTTCCCAAACGTTTTTGTTTTTCATTTTTTACAACTTTTTGTTAAGCATAAAAATTTTAAAAAGCTAAACTTTTGTAAAGACACATTTTTAGAATCAAAAATAGGCACAAAAAATAAGTACGTTAATGACGAATGCTTTTTTTACAATAAGTCTAAAATGGCTTAATTTTTTAGCATTTTAAAAACTTGATAAGCATTCAAATACCTAAATAAGCCAGGACAGTACCTATAGCACCAAACAAGCAAAAATAAGCAATAGATATATAAGCTACAATAAACTAAAATAGACAGATTTAACTAAAAGCTTTTTACACTTAAATTTTTAGACTTAGATGCAAATAGCTCAAGTAAGCTCTTACCTAAAGTAATAAGCTAAAAATTGGACTTTAACTAACATATAAGCCAATACAAACCTAAAATAAGCAAAAACAATAAGCAAATAAGCCTAAATAAGCAAATGAGCTTTTTGGCCAATCCTGTTAACCAAACAGCCTAAGGGGACTTTTCTAGCTTATTTTTAAGCTAGAAAACAGATCCTTATGGCTTAGTGGCTTATACCACTAAAAAGCTTGGCCAAAAAGCTATAAGAATCAACAATCAGAAAAGAGTTTGAAACACACATAAGCCTTTAAAAAGCTTAATGAAAAAGCTAGTTCACACAGACACAACACTTAGAATTTTTTTTGCAATCTTTACAAAACACTACTTTTGAGCTTAAAAATAAGCTATCAAACAGATCCTTATGGACTTTTGACTTTAAAACAGATTAAATTTAAGCCTTAAAGAACAAGTATCAACAATCAAAAAGCATTTTGAAATTAAGAATAAGCCAGAAAAAGCAATTGAAAAAGCTATTTCTTCTTAAACACACACTTAGCAATTTTTTTGACAGAATTTGACAAATGCAAAAAACAACAAATGCAGGTTTACCAAAGCTTGTTTTAACACTTGAACACACTCAAAAACATAACAAACTTATAAAATACAAAAAATTAAACCAATAAGCTTATTAAATAAGCTTAACTCAAACCACAACTTCTTAAAACCTTGATTTTGAGTTTTAGAACTTAATAACTTAAACAAACTAAATTATATTGCTAATATTATCTAATTAAAGTTGACTCAAAAGCACAAAGCCATTTTTGACCCATTTTGACCCAGTAACATAGTTAAACCAAACACCCCTTTAAAGATTATTCTTGACTTTTTAAACTGAATAAGTTGATTTAAAACCAAACTTTTCAAAGACCAGATGTTATTAAGCTTAAGTTAAACCTAATGAACACATTTAAACCATCAAATAAGCCAGAACATTAAGCTAAACAGTTATGTTAATTTTTAAGCTATTTAGACAGATTTTTGATAAAACTTGCACAAAAGATATCTAAGCTACAAGAAGGCATACATAAGTATTCAATAACATAAATAAGCAACAATAAGCACATAAAAACCGTAAACAAGCAGAGATAAGCACTAATAAGCAATGCTATAGTAAAATGCAAGAAAATGAAAATTTAGGAACTTACAAAGCCCTTTGCACTAAACAAGGGCAAATAAGCTTTTGTGAATGATTAAACACTTCCAAACAATTATCCTAACACCTCCCATGAGGTTCTAACCCATGGCCATCCAAAATAAACCATGCTTCAAGATTTTGACAGATTTTGTGATTTTTTATGATTTTCAAAGACTTAATCAATATAAGCTATTGAGAAGCTTAGAGTGAGCAAGTAACAGCTTGTTCTGAATAAAAAGTTATTTTGTGAGCTTATGAAACAGTTTTTAAAACATAGAATGCACTTAATTTAAAGACAGGATGAAACATGAAAACTTAAATTTCTCATTAACTTAAAATCAGTACAAAGCTTTAAAATAAAAGTACATTAAAAAGACAATAAATATAAGCTGTAAATTAATTAGATAAAAGCTAGATGCCTCCAAGGGCTTACAAGTGATCATATTTATATAAGAAAATTAGGTCTTGGGGTCTTCACTTCTGCTTCTTCAGTGAGAGTAAACTGAGGTGTGTTTTCTTTGTGAGTGAGTTCAAAAAGTCATCCTGTCTATCCATTTAGAGTGGTGCCCAAGTCTTTTGATCATAACCCTTCATCTCCTTGTCGATTTCATTGACCAATGGTGTAATTGGGATTGCCGGCATGGCAATGAGCCATGTGATGTGGGGTAAAGGTGGGAAGGTGATGGATTTGTCGTGTGTTGCAGGGGTGAAAGGTAGGAGACACTGAAATAGTAATTTGGCACCAATTTTGGATTTTTGATTTTATCCCTGTTTTGGTGATAAACAAGGTAAGGTTTGTGGAAATGGCAATATAAGTCCCTCATTTTGTTATGTTTGTTTTTATTGAAAGTCCTTTGTGGTGTTATAACTTTGAGAGTTGGCAAAAATGTTCCCTGAGTTTATATGTCTTGTTTGCACGAATGGTCCTTGTGGACTAACGGACTAACAGCAGTTAAGGGATTAGGCTTAATTTAGTTAAGTAGGGGTTTGGGCCTTAATATAGCAGTTGAGTCCATAATAGCTTAATAGGCTGCCCTGGCCCATTAGATGGGTACGGGGGCCCATTAAGTATTTCTTTATTTATGGCTTCGGTTTTGAATTTTGACTTCTCGAGTTTAACTTTGCTTGACTTTTTGACTTTGACTTTATGACTTGTCTTCACGCTCTTTCCGTTATCATGCTCGGTTTTGTCGTTTTGACTTTGTTTTTGTCCTTTCCTTAGATATCCGTTACCTACATAATACAAATGCAAAACATACAAATACAATGTATTTTTGGTATGTTTTTGGTCATTTAAGTCCATTTTTAATGGTCAAAGGTATGTGTATTTAAACACATACCAGTCTGCGTCTGAATATGCAATTAGTTCAAATCCAGAATCTTTCGGCTACCATAGGCCCATGTTATAGGACTGTCTTAGGTACCGAAAGAGCCGTTTAACCTCTTTGAGGTGTTTGACAATATGACGTGCTTGATAACGAGCACAAACAAAGGCGGCGAAAGCAATATCTGGTCGACTGGCTGTTAGATACATGAGCCCTCCAATCATTTGACGATAAGTCGTTTGATCAGTAGGAGTGCCTTATAAATCAGCATCCAGTCTCTTAATGGCCATATATGTGCTCATAAAGATACATTCATCCATACCATGTTTCTTTAAAAGCTCAATTACGTATTATGACTCACTAATGAATATGCCACGGGGTGATTGATGAACTTGAAGTCCAAGAAAGAACTTAAGTTCACCCATCATAGACATTTCAAAGTTACTTTTCATAAGGTTTGCAAAACGTTTTGAAAGACCTGGATTTGTTGATCCAAAAATGATGTCATCGACATATACTTGAACAAGTAATATGTCGCCCATGTGACGTCGTCTAAATAAAGTTGGGTCAACAATACCTTTAGTAAAATGGTGTTCAATAAGGAATGAAAACAGTTTGTCATACCATGCTCGTGGAGCTTGTTTGAAATCGTATAGTGCTTTCTTTTACCTGTAGACATGGTCTGGAAAGTCTGGATCGAAAAATCCATCAGGTTGGCTAACATAAATTCCTCTTTCAATGGACTATTGAGAAATGTAGTCTTAACATCCATCTGAAAGATTGTAATATTTTTATGTGCAGCAAAAGCAACGAATATCCGAACGGCTTCAAGATGAGCAACCAGAGCAAAGGATTCCTCAAAATTGATGCCTTCTTCCTGCTTGTAACCCTTTTGCAGCAAGACAAGATTTGTTTTGAATAAAAATATTTTCTGCTTCACTTTTGTTCTTCCAGAGCCATTTGACAGCAATTATATTCTTTTCATCTGGTCTAGAAACGAGTTCCCAAACATCTAGTCTCTCGAATTGATGTAACTCATCTTGCATTGATTCTATCCAGCTGTGATCTCACATGGCTTCTTTAATGTTCTTTGATCCAAGGGTGCTGACGGTTAATGTATACATGCATACCTCAGAATTAGTCTAAAGTCTTTAACGAGTCATCACATGTTTGGATGGGTCACCAGTTACTTGTTCCAAAGGATGAGCTTTAGTACATATATGTGTTAAAGGTTATACTTGGTGGAACTCATGCATATTTGATAGGTCTAGAGCTTTTGTAGATGACTCAGCCTCCTCAAAGTTTGGAGCATCATATGGAACAAAGATCGTATTACCATCAAAATCTGTAGAGTCTTCTTGATTGAATTCATCAGCCTCATTCAAAGAGATTGGAGAAGTTTTTTCTTCAGATGTAGTTATAATGGGAGGAGCCCTGTATTCTTCAAGAACAATTGAAGATGTCAAAGGTGAGTCTTCATGATTATGAACTTGTTGTGCAGCGGAATTGATGGACGTGTCAGAAGACCTCTTCTTAAAGTATTCTTCATACATTGGCCCAAACAAATTATCTAAATCTTCCTTAGTTGGAATATTCATGGATTCTGCTGATGAATTATCATTGATGAATCGTTGAGAAACGGGTTCTAAACTGTCTTGTTTAGAAGCCACATCTGTATGCTCATCAAACTTGATGTGGATGGTTTCCTTAATCTTTATGGTGCGTCGGTTATAAATTCAAAACCCTTTGGATGTTTCTGAATAACCAATGAAGATACCAATATCTGCTTTCGGTTTTATTTTTCCAAGATCATCTCAGTCATTTGTTGGATAACATAATGAACCAAACACATGAAAATACTCCACATTTGGTTTTCTGCCATAAAGAAGCTCGTATGGAGTTTTTTTTGTACCTTTTATGAGTTATCAATCGATTTTGAGTAAAGCAAGCGGTGGAAACTGCCTCGGCCCAAAGAAATTCTGGTAATCGTGAAAAGATAAACATTGTGCATGCAGCCTCGACAAGAGTATGATTATGTCCTTCAACAACACCATTTTGTTGAGGCGTACGAGCAATCGAAAATTGTTGCATAATGCCTAACTTATCATAATGAGCTTTAAGAGTTGCATTCTTGATTTCAGTACCGTTGTCAGTGCGAATTTTACAAACGTTGGCATTGTAGTTCAACTGAACTCAAGCAATAAAATTCTTGATTATATCTGGAGTCTCATCTTTTGTGCAAAGAAAATATACCCATGTGAATCGAGAATAATCATCAACGATCACAAGAATATACCGCTTTTCATTGATTGATGCTACCCGCATCGGTTCGCATAAATCCATGTGTAGTAATTCTAACTTGGAATGATTACTTAGAACCACTTTAGGTGGATGAGAAGCTTTCTTGCTCTTTCCTCGCTCACATGCAAAACAAAGGTGATATTTGTCGTATTTGAATTTCAGAAGATCATCAACCAGGTCATGTTTGGTAAGATCGTTTATGGTACTGAAATTAAGATGTGAGAGTCTGCGGTTCCATAACCATGACTTTGTCAAAGTGGCTTTGGACATAAGACAAACATGTGAAGAAGCAGCCATTTCAGAATTGGATATAGTATACAAATTGGATTCACGATCTCCTGTAAGCAGATCATTTTCTTCCAGATTTCGCACGTAGCATGTTTTTAAGCGAAAAGCAACTTCTAAATTACTGTCATAGAATTGTCCGACACTGAAGAGATTGTGTCCTAGGCCTTCAATATAATATACATGACATATAGTGATGTTTTTCCTTTTACATAATTGCCATAGCCTGTGATTGTTGTGAATTGATCGTTCCCAAAGCGGACGGTTCCTATGAATTTCTTAACGAAATTTTTCAGCAGTGATTGATCACCCGTCATATGCGTTGAACAATCACTATCAACAATCCGCTAAACAATTTGAACTATCTGCAATATATGAAGACAACATTTCTGGACAAGTGGATAATTTAACTACCTATTTTTTAATAGACATCGATGTTTTAACAGTAGGTCGACTATTAACATTCAGAGGCGTTTTAATAGGTAACCAACCAACATTTGGTTGTAATTCGTACCACTTTTGCCACATTCGACTAGTTCGAATTTTGTTCTTCATGTAGTTGCTAAGTGAACTGTCTCGCAAATTAAAAGCACTAGAAACCTTATGTTTCGCACTTAAGGGAGTAACCACAACAATCTTAGTTTTTGAAACTACGAGAGTAGTATCTAAGGACTTTGTTAATACAAATAATGTGTTGGGATTCTTGATTTGATGAGACAAAATGAGTAAAAGAATGAAACAAAAGGTCTAAAATTGTAATTAAAGAAATCTTCAAGCTGGTGGAGAATATGAAGATAAAGATGAAGATTTTGAAGATATCAGAAGATCTCCTTATAATGATAAAGATACAGAAGATATTAGAAGATATTCTTATATGTTTTAAATATATTGTTTGTTCTTATCTTCTGTTGTAAGCCTTGATATCTCTCTATATAAAGAGAATCATAGGCGTGTGGTTTAGATATCCATCCATAGAAAACTAGAGCTCTCCCAATGAGAGTCTAGATAGTTAGATAGCAAGTCGACTGATGAGAGTCGAATAGTACACCATAGTTAGTTGGTGTAGCCCTAAATTATAGTCGGGGTAATAGGGAAAACGTTTAATAAAGAAAACCTTGTGATAACTTTGATTGTGTTCTTTATTATTCCACTGCGTGTTATCAATCATTGTTATTGTTATTGTTTATGTAAATGTTGCGTGTTTGATGTTATGATTGATCATAAATGTCGCACGTGAAAGTTTATAGCAGACATTGTTTTAGATTTGAAGTTTATTTGTTTGAGAGAATATGGGGACAACATAATCTTTTAAAAGGAAAGAAGATATGGGCATACTGATATGGGCAGTAGGAAGTTAATACTGTTTTGGCTTCCATGAGTTAGTACTGCTTGGAATTAATACTACTGTTCGAGTGCTGCTGCTTTATTCTAATACATTTAAGGTTGCGTGTTATATTGGGCTTAAGGAATTATGCATGCTGTGTTATACAGTATCTAACTATTGGGTTCATGCTTATTCAAGATGTTACTACTGTTCATGAAAATCAATGCAATATTAACAATGTTTGTTAATACTGCTGGTATTACGCATGTTATTGGATTTTAATGCTGTTCGTCCAATTAGAGCATGGGATGTTTATTTTGCTATTGGGTTCGAACAATGATGGGCTTCAAGGTATTATAATAGTTTAAATGATTAAACTATTCGTATACATGCATGATTGTCAATAGTAGTTAGTATTGTTTCATGCAGCTGCTGCTAATGTATATTTTAATAATATTGCTTGAGGCAATAAGCAAACAGTTTCTATTGGGCTTTCTATGATTAATACTCTTACGCTCAACTAATGAAATGTTTAAATAGTGGTGTTTAAAAGATATTTGATATGTGTAAAAACACATATCTGTTTTATATTAAAAATGACTCATAAAAGACAAAATTGTGCTTAAAATGTTTGTATATTGCTTGTTTTGTCTTTGTGATTATGTAGGTACGGATAATGCAAATATCACAAGAAAACGGTCAAAACCGGACAAACACGGACACGGGAACAGATAGAGTGTTCAAGAGCTGAGGATTTGATAGCAAGAAAGATCAAAAGTCAACTCCAGTCAACCCATGGTCAACCAAAGTCAACGCACTAAATGACAAAACCAAAAAAAAATACCAAAACAGTCCCTCAAAAAAAACCAAATTGCAAAAATGGTCCCCTAAACCCTAACGGTGTTAACTCTTTAATATATAAAGAGTTAACACCCGTTAACCTCTTATATATAACCCAAAACCGGCCCAACCTTTTAAATAAAAGCCCAAGTCAAAGTCCTATGAGCCTTAGTCAAACACCCCCACTCATACAATTAATAAGGGCGCGAAAGGAAGTTTACTATTCATCATCTTCTTTGCATTTTACCTTACTTAAAACAAAGGGTAAATTCAAATTAAGGACATGGCTCATTAATTCAGGTGGCAAGGTACAAGTCAGCACCATAAAACGTCATTGAGGAGCTTTGATTGGCAAATTTCCAAAAGCTTTGATTGGCCATTTCTCACAAAGAATGACACGCGGGATATGGAAGGAAGCCACAAAAAAAACGGGATAAAGGGGATGAAGGAAACGCACTAATCATTAGGATTTTACACTAAAACATGTACAAAAGAAGCACAATAGGGTCAAATCACGTATTGCCACGCTGGCAATCCATGTGCTCCAAAGTTGATCCAACGGTGATAACAAGAGAGCTAATGATTAGAGATAAAGGAAGGGACAGGATCAAAGGAAGTGTGTACCTGACTCAGGGGCCTAGAAGCTTCTCCCATGCAGTATAAATACAAGCAAGGACTCACTCTCAAGGGGCATCTAGGAGTAGAACTTAGTGTAGCCTTTTAAGTAGCTTTTAAATTGTAATTTTCCTTTTCAAGTAATGTTTTAATGTAATTTCAAGTTTCACTTTTGTAATCAAGCACCTTTTATTAATAAAAGTTTAAGTTTCTTAATTGTGTATTTTGTTTTTCATTAAATGGTTAAATAAGCTCTGATTTGTTAAAATAAGCTCTTAAGCTCTTAAGCTACTCATAAGCTGCTCATCTAAGCTCAAAAAGCTTAAATAAGCTTTATAATACTCAAATACTCCCTCAATTACCTCAGCTCAAAAATGGATGATGGATCAAACCTGGAAGGATCCATAGACCTCACTGGCTTATTCTAAATAAGCCAGAGCTTGTAGACATAAGCTCTTGTTGAGCAATAATCCCTGTTTAGCTGGGATTCAGGTTCTATAACTCATTTACCTTTCTGTTTTAAATATTTTAGTATAATTCTGCTTATTAGCTTAGTAATTGCTTAATTTGCTTAATTGTTTGCTTATTTGTGCTTAAACTTGTCTTATTGTGCTTATTAAGTTTGTTTGATCATCTGTTTTCTAATTACATAGCTTAGATCTTAGTTTTAATGTTTTTAGTCTCTAATCTGTCAAAAAGAAAAAAAATATTAGTATAGTTATTAGATCTTCAATTCTGGCTTAATTGCTTGTTGAAACATGTTCATTTTAGTTGTTATAATCTGCTTGACATCTGGTATCTGAGTTTTAATCATTAAATCTGTTTTTCATAAGCTAATATGGATTTGAACTTGTTTAAAGGGGTGATTGGCATAGCAGTACTAACCACAAGTTAGTACTGCTAGAGGCCAATAGGACTTTGGTAATTGGTTTTTATTTTTCATTTATATCTGTTTATGCTAGATTTAATAGCTAGGTTAGGATAATTCTAGTTTTCAAAAGTTGGATTGATATAAGTCATAATCTGTCAAGTATCACTTTGCATTATTAGCTTAATTCATGTCTAGCTTCTGTCATTACTTTATTTGCATTTAGTCTAGTGTTAAATCAGTGTAGAGTTAGTCTCTTATAGTCTGCATAATAGGAATTAAGTTTTGTGTCTTGGTAAGTGCAAATTGCATCAGATACTAACATAAGACAAATGGCCTCTTTCATGATCAAATATCAGATGGATAAAGTTGTGGTTAGGATTGGAAATTTAGCATTCATATAGCTCTAGGTTCATAGTTAATAGGTTTCAATTTGCTTTTTGAAGTTAAGCTCTTTTGATAATCTGTTTTCAACTTGCAAAATAGCTTTTTGTCTTTCAGCTTTCAAATACCAAAGTCAGCAAATGCTGGCTAAGTTGTCTGTTTTCAAAAGGTTTTTCCAATAAGCTCTTGTTTTCCTTATATCTTTTTAAAAGCATTTTCAAAAAGCCACTTAGTCAAGCTTTAAGAAAATATAAGTTCCATAGCTAAAGTCCTTCATTTGTTAGCTTAAAAATTAGATCAAACTTAGCCTTTGGGCCTGTTTGGTTTCAAAGTTTTCATAAGAGCTTATTGTGATTTTTAGCTTATTGTTTTTTATTCTATGCTTAGGTTAGCTTATTAGGTTATGTTTAGTTTAAGAGTAGCTTATTTAGTCTTAGGTTTAGCTTATTTCATGTTTTCAAGTTCTTAAGTTTTATATAAAAGCTAAAAAAAAGAGAAAGTTTAACATTTTTTCTGTCTTTTAAGCTGATTTTCAGCTTATTCAGTAGATTTCATAAAAAGCTTCTTTTATAAAAATTGTTAGTTTATAGCTTATCTACAACTTTGCTTTTATAAGTTTTCAAAAAAAAAGGAA
>BQNB010153149.1:0-15678 GCA_026074375.1 Tanacetum coccineum
CATGACTACTCAGTTGGGCCAAGGAGCCCGCGTGTCAATGTGGCCCAAGCCCGGAGGCTTGGTATACCTATTATACGTCATCAGTGTTTATACAAGCTTATATGTACTTTCTTAGAGCATCTATATGGAGTTTGGACACATGGGCTTTTAAAGATATATGTACTTTTTTTAAAGCATTCATATGTAGTTTTTTACAGCCTTTAAATGATGTTTTTCCAACTTTTAGCTGCTGTATCTACAACAGAATTCAGGCTGTTTGGACAGTAGAAATATGGAGCTTTTGTGCGATGTTTTCAACAGTGTATGTGTGCTGTCTTTTACTGCTTTTCAAGGCAGTTTCTACAGCATAAATTGGTGCAGAAATATGGCTTTTTGGACAACAAATATATGGTTGTTTTTACAATATTGTTAGAGCTTTTAACTGCTCTTTGCATTCAGTACATGTTCTACTTATAAACAACTAGAATTGCAACTATAGTAACCATTAAACATAGAGAAAAAAACCAAGTAAAGTGGTCCACTAAGCTAAAGATAATAAGTTATTTACTCATCTGAACTTTACATTTTTTCAACGACACAGGCTAAAACTCGCCGCAACGAAGCTCGGGTATCAAAAACTTGTTATATAACATTTATTTAAATGAAGATGGAGTCGGTAATGTTGCGAAGCCTCCGAGACGACGATCGGCTTGAGAGAGGGAGTCAGCTTGGGTGCACTATAGAGCCGCGACTTTAGTCGAAACTATTCATAAGCTGAGCCGAGCTGAGCTGACGACTTGAGGGATTCAAAAAATAGTTTAGGTGGCTTCTTAGTGAGCTTCCATTAGCTGTCACCTTCCACAACCATTTGTTTACAATTCATTTATGATTTGATATTTTGGTGTCTAATTTCTCTTTCTAAACTCACACACATTGATTTTTTTAGTTTGCGTGCTTTAGATTTAAAGGAGTGGTGTTCGTTTAGGGTTTCAGTGTTTGAAGAAGTTCATTGCTATTTGATTGGGTAATGCATGATATTTTGGTTTCTTTTTTTAGTTTCTGGATTTGTGGACATGTGCTTTTGTTTATGTTTGTTTATAGCTTTTGGATGTGTCTGATATGTGATTATGAGTTATGATTTTATATAGTTTGCTACAGGTTGTGGTGATCTCAAGAATGTATGTCGAGGCTTTATTGCTGTATTATTTGTTAATGCATGGTATTTTGGTTATTTTTTTTAGTTTTTGGAGTGGTCAATATGTGTTTCTGTTTATGGTTGTTTATGCTTTCTGATGTGTCTGGTATATGATCGTCGGTTGTGATTTTATATGGCTTGCTACATGTTCTAAAGGAGTGGTGCCTGATTGAGGTTTTGATGTTTCGAGGATCTATGTCGAAGCTTCATTACTATTTGATTTGGTAATGCATGAATTTTGTTTATTTTTTACTTTCTGGGTTAGTGGGTCTGTGTTTGTGTTTGTTTAGCCTTTGTGGTAAGTCTTATATGTTATCATAAGTTGTGATTTATATGGTTTTCTGCAGGTTCTCTTTTGTTTGATTTTTGGACATGTGTTTCTGTTTGTTTAATCTTATATGGGCTGATTTTGCAATTGTCGAAGGCTGTGTTTTTTTATTGTTATGATGTTTGAAGTTTGGCCTTTTTGTGTGCAAAATGGTAGTGTGGCTGGGTGTGTGATTGGTTGTGTGATCATGAGTGTTATAACCTATGTTTAATTTGGCCGTTGCATGTGTTTTAAATTGGTCTGCATGACCTGTGTATAATATGTGGTTATTGGGGTTGATTTCATCAGTGTTGTTTCGCTACGCAAAATGAAAGGATGGTTGAGTGCGAAATTGATTTTGCTTGGCAACCTCTATTTTTGCAGCTGAGACACGAATCAATCTAACTCAGCTTTACTTGGCTGTTCAAAATCAATGCGGTGTCGTGTCGATTTCTACCATCGGTTCTGTAAGCTATGTTTTATTTGACTATGGCAAAATGGAAGGGTGTCTTCATCGATGTGTGATGTAGCTGTCGTGCTATGTTTTAAATTTTTGTGTGGCATGTGTATAGTCTGTAGTTATTGGTGTTGATTTGATAAATGCTGTTTTGCGACATGAACCGGAAGAACTCGTGCCATGATTTAATCCAACTTAAGTCATAGGTGTCGCTTTTATGGCTCTTATGCCCTGTATTTTGATTGGTATTGTATAGTCTATGGTTATTGGTGTTGATTTGATGATTGCTATTTTGCGACACGAACAGGAAGAACCCGTGCCATGATTTAATCTGGCTTAAGTAATAGGTGCCGCTTTTGTGGCTTTTATGACTTTCACTTTGATTGGTACGCCAAAATAGTACACACCTTATAGTGCCTATGAAATAAATAGATTTGGTACGCCAAAATTTGTGTATATCATATGTGTATGATAGGTTAGTATTTTAGGCCTTAATATACGTAGTGTGTTAGATTGGTTCTATCTCGAAGTACAACTTGGTATTTAGCTTTGTACCGGAAAAAGTGTAAGCGACCTGTACGGTTTTCTCCGCCTAAAGGGAGCTTGTTGACATAGTGAAGAAAACTCTCAAGTTGGGTACTTGGGGAGTGGAGTAGGGCGAAGAGGAGCTTCGTAGCCGAACCACTATAAATCATTGTGTCATCCGTTTGATCTTTCCTATCTTTACTTATTTATATTCCGCATTTACTTATTCATTCATTACGCCGCCATCATATTCACTTGTGTATATATCTTGATTTCACATAAGTGGACAATCTAAGTATTAATTATTAAAATGGTAAAACTATTCAACTCCCCCTTCTAGTTTCCACATTTAGGCTATCCAAGAATGTAAGGTTGCCATGCTAATGTTTGAGTGAGGAGGGTGGAAGAAATCGAAGTACTAGTTGTGTATTGCAGAATAATACAAAGGTAACTCATACGGTTGCGTCATGGGAAAACTTAAAACTTAGCGTAAATTCATATTTAATGTATGTTTATATATAAATAATACGTATTCTGGCTATGATGATGTTTTAGGTTTCCTTTTTTTGGTTGTGCGAAATGGTAGGTTGTTTAGGTATAAGATTCACTCGACCTGGACAATCTAACTGGTCATCACCTCGACCTGGAAATCTAACTGGTCGAGATGTTATGTATTCTTCAAGGGAGACTTAAGAGCAAATGGACTGTGTAGGGATCTTCTTTTGTGCAATATCTAGATGGTAGATGGGTTTCTACTTGCTGAAGTGCAGGGTTCCTTCTCTTTCATTGGTTGTTGGCCTTGCTATTAGTTATCTTAGAATGTCTATGCTAATTGTTTTTTTGTGTATGGAGATGGAATCGAGTTCACTGAGGTGTATATAATAAGACTCTGGTTAGAATGTATGGTATTCGAGTTTCTATATTTTTTTCATATCCATATGATCCGTTTATGTATGGTATTTCGGTTTCTATTGTTAGTTTGTGTGTTATTAGTGGATTTTGGAAAATGTGTTTGTTTAAGCTTTTTCATAGGTGTCATATGTATATTTACTCGCCCTCTATTTACTGACTGCTATAAACATGATACCAGCAAGAAGTGAAGACGAGAAAGAATGGAAATTGGTCCTACATAACTTTATATGTATCTTACCAACCAACAAAACATTACATCGATTGGTAGACTATAAATTGTAGGGTTCTTCACTTCATGGTTATAAGTTATTTGACAATAGCATTAGTTTTTGTAATAGTTCGTAACCGAACTTCATTTGTATTTCATTACTTAGGTTTATATGATGTAGTTATGTGCTATAAATGTGTTGATGGAAATTTGATGACCCTTGCCAGATGTAGTGTTTCTTACCATGTTCGTGGACACAGCGGATTCATTTGGTTTTTTTAGATTATGCGCGGATTATAGATTCATTATTTATGTTCATCGAATTCCTCGAGATGTAGCCAATTACTTCTTTCAATGTAGCTTTTCGATCCTTTTTAAAGTAACAAGTTTAATTCGTTGTGCATGTGGTGTCGTGGTTGTTTAATATGGTCGACAATGCTTTATAGTTAAGGCAACGAAGCTGATGTTAGTTTAGAAAAAAAAAAATCTTACAACACATAATAAGATATCGTATAAATGTCGGCTACAAGCGCTCCGCGGCAATGCGCGAGTGGAAATCCTTGTTATATATACATTCTCAGAAACCACAACTATTTCGCTTTTGCACATGATATAAATCTACAACTCTTGGTTGGGGCTTAACTGTCTCACGAGTATAGGTCACAATAATATCAATATTCAAACCACACAATAGTAGATATCAAGTTTCAGAGAGAAAAGGAAGATAGAAACTGAGAAGAACACTAGTACTTACAAAACTAGGACCAAGATCTTACAATGAGATTTCACTCGTTCATGTTGACATGAAGGAGGGGGTATTTATAGTCCTAAATACATATCTTGACTATTTGACTAAGTAAATAGATCATACTAAACGACACCCCTATACTAGTGAGGTATAGTTATCACCTCAAAAGCCAACAATCTCTCCTTAAGGGATGATCATCGGGTCGTGTCGATGGTACTACGCCTTGATGTAGATTTTGAGCTTCAACATAGCTGTCGATCCTTTTCATCTGCTCTTGTAGATCCATGCGTGCAAGTATTGCAATCTACATCCTTCCAAGATATGTGACCTCTTCATGAGTCAACTTCGGTTCTATCTTGTCCAAATTGTTGTCCACTAACTTATGGCGTACCATTGAGCTCACAAGTTCAAGTAAATACATAATACTAAACGACCCCTAGGGCCGTAAATGAACTGAACATTCAGTACACATTTCATGAACCGTTCGGTAAAAAGTTCGTTTATTTATTAAATGAATGAACATGAAATATATTTTACGTTAATTTAGTTAAATGAACGAACATGAACAAAAGTCTCGTCCGTTTATTTATGGTCGTTAACGTTCGATTATGCATTCATTAATATTCGTTCATATTCATTTACTTGATTATGTTTGTCATATCTTTTTATTATATACTATTAAAATTTGTTTACTTAAACAAAACAAGACTTATAAAACATAATATTATATTTTACGTTAATTTAGTTAAATGAACGAACATGAACAAAAGTCTCGTCCGTTTATTTATGGTCGTTAACGTCTGATTATGCATTCATTAATGTTCGTTCATATTCATTTACTTGATTATGTTTGTATACCATATCTTTTTATTATATACTATTAATTTTTTTTACTTAAACAAAACAAGACTTATAAAACATAATATTATGTATACTTTAATAAAGGTTATGTCCGTTTTCCCACGTTCATTTATGTCCGCTCGTTTATGTTTGTTTAATGTGTTTAAATGAACAAATATAAACGAACATGACCAACACATTTTCTTAATAAACGAACAAAAAAGTTTGTCGGTTTAAGCGCTCGTGTTCGTTTATTTGTCCGGTAAAAAGCAAACGAACCAACATGAACAAGGCTCCGTCCGTGTTCCTCTGGTTCGTTTACAGCCTTAACGACCCCTATACTAGTGAGGTATGGTCACCTCAAAAGCCATCAATCTCTCCCTAGGGGATGATCATTTAGGTGTGTTGGTGGTACAGGGCCTTAATGTAGATTTTGAGCCTCAACATAGCTTTCAATTCGATTTTTTTCATCTACTCTCGAAGATCTAGGTATGCAAGTATTGCAAACCCTTTCAAGATCTGTAATCTTTTCATGAGTCAACTTCAGTTCTATCTTGTCCAGATTGTTGTCCACTAACTTATGGCGTATCATTGAGCTCACAAGTTCAAGTGTGCATGTAAAGAATTTCTTGATTTTTAAAATAGCCATGAACCTCTTTTCAGGCTTGTCATTCTCATAAATAGACTAGACTGAAAACGGAGGTCGTTTGACCCAAAAACGAGTCAAGACAAAAACCGCACCCGAAGACCGGTTCTTTAAAAAATTAAAAAAAGTTACAAAAATGACCCTACGAAAATTTTTGTATTTTTCCTACAAACTATATGACTAAAGAAAATTTTCTAAAAAAGAAAAATATTTTTTTGACAATTTTTGTATTTTTTATGAATTTTTTAAACTTTTAACTAAATTAAATTATAAAAAATACTAAACATCTTTTAAAAATTCTGAAAAATTTACCTAAAATACTTAACACTATAACTAACCTACGAAAAATAAGAAACTAAAAATTAGCTTATGAATAAGCCCGAAAATAAGCTGTAACAGCTTATAGCTTAAAAGGGTGAAAATGTGGTTAAGTATTAAACCACTTGGGACTTTAATGAAAAAGTCCCAAGGGCGCAGCGGTAAGTGTTGTGTATAAAGAGGGGATGTATCGAGGGTAGAGGCCCGGGTTCGAGTCTTGCTCACCCGGGTCACCCCTTGTCTTCCCCTTTTTTTTTTGAAAAACTTTGTGAACCAAAGTTGTTAATAAGCTTAACAACTGTCAAAACCTACACCTTTTTTGAAAAAGCTAAGATTAA
This sequence comes from Tanacetum coccineum, assembly GCA_026074375.1. Taxonomy (NCBI): domain Eukaryota; kingdom Viridiplantae; phylum Streptophyta; class Magnoliopsida; order Asterales; family Asteraceae; genus Tanacetum; species Tanacetum coccineum. The sequence goes on from BQNB010153149.1 coordinate 6,474, forward strand.
GCTGAAAAAAGAGCTTCTAAGGTGACAGTTTGCTAAAATTAAAATGAGTTAAAGGCTTAAAATGTGGCTAAGTCTTGGACTTTTTGGACACTTAAGCTAAAACTAGGACTAAAAAGCTAAAAGGATTGACTACCCTACCCTAAATAAGCACTGAAAACTAAAATGCAATAACTAAATAAGCTTAAAAAGGGCTTATATTGACAGAAAACTAAACTAAGCTTAAAAGGACTTAAGAGGCTTATCTCTTGGGCTGTTTACACAAAATAAGCCAAGGAAATGGAAAATAAGCAAACACAGCTTAACACACTAACCTAATTAGCTACTAGGAACACAAATAAGCAATTGAGTTAAGCTCAATAAGCTAGAAAGAAAATAAGCAATCCCTAAACTAAGCTAAGCAAAAACAGCCAAAGGGCTACTTTTGGCTTAAAAATAAGCTATCAAAAGGGCTTTTTAAGGACTGAAACAAAGAGGGTTTATCAAAGAGCTTATTGGCTCTTAAGAAAAGCCAAAAGCTTGGGCTTAAGTTCACTAAAAAGCTAGAAAAGTAGGCTTAAAGATACCCCCTTAGCACCAGGGGAAAACCTAAGATAGTTAAGGGGCTTAATTTGACAGCTTATTTTAAGCTGTCAAATAAGCTCAATTAACAAAACTAAGTTAAAACAGATAAAGAACATCAAGAAAAGGACTTGTGCACACTTTTTTAGAACCTAAAACACTAAATTACCTGCTGATTTTTGAGAATGAAATTGGGCTTTTTGCTTTTATAAAAATTACACTTAAGTTTTGGCAGTTTTGACTCAACAAAGTCAAATGACTTAAAGGACTTTAAAAACTGGTTAAGACATTCAAATAACACACTTTTTTAAACCACAACTCAAATATACAATGGCTTATCCAAATAAGCCATTGTATCTTTTTTTAAAATACTACAGTTTCAAGGAACACTTGTAAAAACTAAAAAAAAGGTTTTGACTAAAAAACTTTGGTAAAACAGACTCAAATAAGCTCAAACACTTAAGCTAAATCTACCCATGTAACCCCAACCCATGACTTCCTTGTCTGACCCGTTTTCATACTTAACCCAAACACCCCTTAATAACTTGTTTTTAAGTTTTAAAGCTTAATGGGCTGTTTTAACTCACAATTCTTAAAGGAAATTGACAAATAAGCAAGAGTAAGCATAAATAAGCAACAAGACACAGAGTTAAGCAGTGAAACAAGTTGGGACAAATTGTAGCAGTTAGGTAAGAAAATGGACAATTTAGCACAAAATTTAATTTTTCATTAAAACAGTGAAGGTTACAAAAGCTTAAACACATAATTTAAAACATAATTTAAGACATTTTTTAAAGTAAAAATTACAACTAAAAAAAACTACTCCTACATAAACTGGCTAGCTTTCTACTGTTCATCTTTCTTCTTCTTTTATAGATGTCCAGGTTCTTCTTGTTGTGCTTCTTGTGTTTGTGTTGTGAGAGAAAAGCCAAAGACATCCAAGCCCTCCATTTTTTCTTGGCCTCCAATCCTTTTAATCCAAACCCTAGATTTCGTGTAGCCAATGGTAAACCATGGGATTGCCATAGTGGCAATGAGCCCATGTGGGGGTGGGGTTTGTGGTGGTGACAGTTTTGGAAGGTTATGGTGAAGTCAACGAGGCTTGAAAGGGATGGGCTGTGGGGTTTATGGGATTTGGCGGGAAAGTTATGAAAGAGATATACAGTGTTTTAAATGTCCAGGTGTGGGTTTGGGTTTTTGGCAATAATGGCCCCTCATGGTGTTAAGGGTTGTTGCACCACACGTCCTTGTGTTATCAAAAGTTTGAGGACTTGGCAAATTAACCCCCCGAAAGTTATAAGTGCATTTGCATCACAAGTCCTTGAGAGTTAAGGTTTTGGGGACTTGGCAGAATTGCCCCTCGTGGTTGTTACTTTAGGTATTTGGCAGTTTATAGGGACAACTGGAGGTGGGACGTCTTCGGTGCTTCCGTTATTAGTCGGAATGCATCGGTCCTTTGTGACCTCGGTTCATGTTTCTACTACTACTTTAGGAGAAGAAGTATATGAATCGGCGGTCCCTTGTAAGCTACACCAACTCCGAGTGGTTAATACCCTTAAAACCTCCTTGGGTTAGTAACGTAGTTACTAGGAATAGTTCCTCCCGAAGTAGAGGCGGTATTCATCTTGATGAAGTTACCTAGCATAACTTTTCACGTCTTAGGTTTGAAGTAGCCAAGTTTTCAAATTGATTTTGCAATGTTTTGACCTAGAGTTTGCATGTATCCTCGCATTCACAGCCAATCAATTTACGCCATCTTCACTACGCAGCTATGGAAATCTTCCTTGCTAACACCTTGTAATCTACCATCACCACCTCTGAGCGGAGACTGAGCTTGATAGGCGGGAGCTTGATAACAGGAGTTGAAACAACCTGAGGTCGATAGACCTTGACCTTGATGCAACGCGGGGATCGGTAAGGACTGCGAGTCTAGCTTGATTGAAATTCCCCCTCGTTTTCTAGGTTGTAAAACCCCGACATATCACTAGAGACTATGAGCGAATCCTTAAGATTGTGCATATAATTGTTTTTGAACGGGAGGAGAAAACCGGGTGGTCATCTTTGACTTTGAAAATCGGGCTCGACTAACTGTTCACCTGTTTCCCTTGGTTGTAGTTTTACTTACGAGGGGGACTGCTTGAGAGACATATTCTTGGATATTACATCCCGATAAACATTGCAAAGTGGTCCATGGACAAGTTTGGTAAGAATGAGCACCAACCCGCAAGTAACGACAACTTTCCTCAACCGCTTTGGACACGAGTAAGGAGCGGGAATACGATTTTTCTTCTTGTTCCAAGGAGTAAAGCCTTTCACCATTCAATCTTTCAACTCACAGCAACTTCGGAAGAGATGTCCAGGGTGAAATTGCTCGAACTCACTCTTGGTCCAACAACGGGTTTGTTGCGCTGAATTACCGAACCATTTGGACTTCCTTCTTACATGACATTTCGTTAGGCAATCACAAGGAGGAGCACTATTTTGTCCCAACAAGTTATGTTGCCACCCCAAGCGCGGAATTTAAACGGAATCCTGGATCGTATCTAGAGTTCAAGGCATTATAAAATGTATCGAGTTGATGCAACTCAGAAAATCCATGATGTGGACATGCCCGAAGAAGATCATTAAATCTATCCCATGCTTCATAAAACGTCTCATCAAATCTTTGTTGAAATCTCGTGATTTCATTTCGAAGATTTGTGGTTTTGGAAGGAGGGAAAAATTTGTTGATGAATTTTGAAACAAGATCATCCCATGTTTGAATCGATCGAGGGGGTTCTTTTTCAAGCCAAATCACTGCTAGGCCCCACGAGGGAGGAATGGGAAAAGCAAAAGCTATTACCGACTTACTCGGGACGTTCGAGAACTTCAATCGTAGCAGTATCTTGTTGAATAAGATCGAGTATGTGGAACATGAGGAACTTATTTGTCCATGATTCCAAAGACTTGAGCTTTAATTTGTGAACGAGTTGATTAAACCTGGCTTCAACTCAAAAAGTTAGCATTGATTTCAGGACTAACAATTTGCTCTCTTACCCTCGGTTGGGTGCTTCGACAATTGAGCATGTACGCTGATCATCCATTGGACCCTCGCCGTCGGGCGAGTCAACAAAAGGAGGTGGTGGATTTTCAAATGGAATCTATCAAGATTGAATGGTTCAACAACAGCTGGTGGGGCCCTGGTGTGTTGATTATACCGAAGAATTAACGAAGTTTGCGGAACAGTGTGCATACACTAAGAACAGAAAATTACACTAATTTAGTTTTTTTGGTTTATCAAAAGGTAAATTCACAATTTATTTTAAATAACGACAACGAGAAGACAACTCAAACCTAATACACTTCGACAAGCTTCTCGTAACTCTTCGAAAAGAAAAACGCACAAAGGAGCGGAGAAAGAAAGCGGTGAATCAATTAAAACCTTTTTCCTTTAGGGGTGTAGTTCCTCGCGAACAACCCGCCTTATACCCCTCTTATAGTTTGTTTATCCTTTACACCCCAACCAGGCATGCCAAAACCCCATACTTTGGCAATGACACAAAAGCAAGTTTTTACAAAATCTTATGTTCGAATTGGGAACACAAAGTTCACCACCAAGTTATTATGAAAATAACCACTCATCAGTTGAGAATATTATATTTTGGTATTTTACCAATTTGTGAATTTTATTGATAACTAAAGACAATGTTTTTATCTTTTTGGTTTTTTTTTTGTTTTTTTTACTTTAAATAGATAATTAATACTAAAAGAAAATGAAAATAATTTTTTGAGTACCTTTTTGTTTTTTTTGTACTTCTTTTAGCATAATTATTTACAGCTTCAAAAACAATGATCCAACAACCGCATAACGAATAGCGGATCAACAGCGCTCACCGGCAGCAGGCGCCAAAAATTGATTAGTGGTATTTTCAAACTATAATAATATATAATATATATTAAAATATAATATAATATATAAAGTCTAAAAAAAACAACAACAACAAAAAAATCAGGAGACAGTAAAGATGTTCCCCAGGGTCGTTAATCCCCCAACGAGGCTGTGCTGGACAAATCGAATCTACGACAGATCGCGACAAAGATTGGGAGCGAGTTTTAAACAGAGAGCCAGAACTGATCACTTTTCTGAAGTAGTGGACAAGCTAAAATTACAACAAAACACAACAAAAACGATCTTAGAAAAAACCCTAAACATTATGAAATTAAGCAAGAAAACATCAGACAGTCAACGAATCCCGAACAACACAGGTGAGAAAACAACACCTACAAAAGACTTTCAAAATTACCCTACGAACACAAATTTTACTTCTAAAACTACTCTAAGGGGACACACTAATTCCACACAACGAAGAATCTCAGAAAAAGACACCGCCTACACCGTTGACACCAAACGGAAGGTCGTATACGACCCAAAAAACGAGTCAAGGACAAAAACGCAAACCCGAACCCGCGGTCTTTAAAAATATCAAAAAGTTACAAAACATCACACCCTTAAACCCTACGAAAAATTTTCTTTATTTTTACTCTCCTACAATTCTAAATGCGACTAAAGAAAATTTTCTAAAAAAAAGAAAAACTATTTTTTGGAAACAATTTTAGCCATTTTTTATTGAGATCTATTTTTTAACCCTCTCAATTAACTAAATTAAATTAGAAAAAATACTAAACATCTTTTAAAAATTCTGAAAACAATTTACCAAAAATACTTCTCAACACTAACTAAACTTACCTACGAACAAAATTAAAAACTAAAAATTAGCAGTTATGAATAAGCCCGAAAAATTAAGCTGTAACAGCTTATAGCTTAAAAAGTGAAAAGTGGTTAAGATTAAAACCACTTGGGACATTAATGAAAAAAGTCCCCAAGGGCTGCAGCGGCAAGTAGTTGAGTGTATAAAGCAGGGATGTATCGAGGGTAGAGGCCCGGGTTCGAGTCTTGCTCACCCGGGCGTCACCCTTACTGAGTCTATCCCTATTTTTTTTTAAAAACTTGAGTGAACCAAAGTTGTTAAGCTTATTGAGCTTAACAACTTTCAAAACTACAACCTTTTTTGAAAAGCTAAGAATAAGCTGAAAAAGAGCTTCTAAGGTGACAGTTTGCTGAAATGAGCTTAAAGGCTTAAAATGTGGCTAAGTCTTGGACTTTTGGACCTCTTAAGCTAAAACTGAGGACCTAAAAAGAGCTAAAGGATTGACTACCCTACCCCTAAACATCTACACACATCAACCCTTGCGCGAGAGAGCACACACCTAATAATGCAATAACAAAAAAAAAATTAAGGCCTTTAAAAAGGGCTTATATTGCGACAGAAAACTAAACTAGCTTAAAAGGACTTAAGAGCTTATCTCTTGGGCTGTTAACACACAACATAAGCCACAGGACAATGAAAAAAAGCAAACACAGCTAAAACACACTAACACCTAAATATAAGCTCTCTACACTAATGGAACGACAAATAAGCAACTTGACGTTACAAGCTCAATACAGCACGAAATCGAAAAAAGCAATCCCTACAAACTAAAGCTAGCAAAAAACAGCCACAAGGTGTCCGACCAGGGGGAGGGACGGGGGGTGGGCGAGAAAAAAAAGCTATCATAAACAGAGCGGCTCTTTTAAAGGACAAGACAACAAAGAGGTTTTATCAACAGTAGCTTATTGGCTCTTAAGAAAAGCCAAAAGCTTGGGCTTAAGTTCAATGGTTCGGTTTTCAGATTTTGAAAAAACCGAAGTTTTTGGTTCGGTTCGGTTTTAGCATTAATAAAAACCAATATAAACCGAACCGATCTTTATAAACATGGGAACAAAAATAAGTTTTGATCGAAGCTAAAGGACGATGAATATGCTCCGCTAGATTAACTATATCATATCGAGTAACTACTATTTGTTTCCTATGCTTCTTGAATATGCCATTAATGACACATAATAAGTTCTCTTCTAGGAGTTTTTTGTTTTTATTATGTTTTTATCGTTCTTATTGTGTTGCTTTATAACAAAAAAATATTTTTTTAGGATTATATATGGTCATTTGTTTCTTATTGTCATTCTTGTGTTTTTGGTTTCTCATTATTTGGATTGTTTCTTTAAAGCTTTTTAGGTGTTGGTTTATGGTATATTCCAAATCGACTTTGTAAAAGCAAGCTCGATAAATCGTATAGAAACCGAAAAACCGAAAAACCAAACCGACACGGAACCGAAACCGAATGGTTTCTAAAACTCAAAAACCGAAACTTTTCGGTTCGGTTTCGATTTTATGCAAAAACCGAACCAAACCGAACCATGCTCACCCCTACATGTAACCCCCAACCCATACCAAACTTTTTTGACCCGTTTTCATGCTTAACCCAAACACCCCTTTATGTTTTAAAAATGATTTAAAAACCTATAAAAGCTGAAGTAAACTAAAATTTTTAAAAGACTACTACTACTTAAGCAATATTAAACAATAAAAAGGTAAAAAGCAAAACAAATAAGCACTTTTAAAGGAGTGATAAGCTAATGACAGAATAAGCTAAATTAGGCAGTTTTTGAGCAAATGAAAATTAAATAATACAAGAGCAACTAAAAAGCATGTTTAAGCATAACTAAACATGAATAAGCACAATAAGACCTTAATAAGCTAAAGATAAGCAAAGCTACAGTACTTTTAAGCAAAAATTAAAAAGAAATTGTACCTTTAACCCTTGCTCAAACAGGGTTGTATGAAACCTAATTAAGCTCTAAACCTACCCAAAGCTTATAAATAAGCTTAAACTAAGCAATCCCAATGAGCCTTCCAATATTGCTCATTCATCCATATGCTTTATCCAACAGTAACTTTGTTCCCCTTTTTGAATTTTTCTTAAAGTTTTATATAATAGTTTAAAAACAGGTTATAAATTATCTTAAATTGAGCTTGAAAGTTAGCTTAAATCAAACAAGAATTAAAAAAAAACAATGTGAACTTTAAATCTTAAATTTCATTAAAAACCACAGGTACATAAAAGCTCAAAGGAGTTACACTTTTTTTAGACTAAAACTGAAAAATTACACTTTAAATAAAACTAACTCTCACTAAAAACTAATACTTGCCTCAATGGCTTACAATGCTTAAATAGTAAAAAAAACGAGCTAGGGTTTGGTCTTCGTCTCCTTGTCTTCTTGCAGGTGTGTTTCTTTGTAGACACATAAATGAAGTGTGTTTGTTGTGAGAGTGTAGACAGAGACAAATCATGGCCCTTCATTTACCTTGGTGCCCAAGTCGAAATTTATCAACCATTGATGAATTTGGTGGGTTTTTAGATTGCCAACATGGCAAACCCATGTGGGGGGGAGGGGGGTTTAGGATTGTGAAAGGTTTGGATTCTTGTGGGAGGTCAACGAGGTGAGTAGGGACAGATTGTGGGGTATTGGGTTTTGACGGGAATGTGTGGAGAAGATGTACATTAGTTTGAACATTAGGGTGAGGGTTTGGGGATTTGACCAAATTGGTCCCTCAAGGTGTTAAAGTTGTTGCACCACACGTCCTTGTGTTATCAAAAGTTTGGGGCTTGGGCAAAAATACCCCTTGAGGGTTATATAAGTTATTACACCATACGTCCTTGCGTGTTGTGGTTTTGGGGACTTGGCAATTTTGCCCCTTGTGGTTTAACTTTTCCAAATTGGCAGTTTTGCCCTTCTCTTTATTTTCTTTCTTTTCTTCTTTAAAACAAGTTTAGGGATTTGACAAGTTTAGTCCCTAAACTTGTTTTTCTTGATTTTTGGCTTCGGGCTTGTCGGGGTTGACTTTCTGTTGACTTTTTCAGGCTTTTTGTTGACTGGACTTTGTCTTTTTCTTGCTTTTCCATTCCGAGCCCGGTTTTGTCCGTTTTTGCTTTGTTTTTCGTCCTTTTGTCGGATATCCGTTTCCTGCACAATTCAATTGCAAACATACAAATACGAAGTATTTTTGGTACGTTTTTGGTCATTTTAGCTCATTTTTATGGTCAAAGGTATGTGTAATTAAACACATACCAAAATCCCCCATACTAAGGTATTGCCGTGTCCTCACGCAATGCTATGAAGTAAGCATTTGGAAAACTAAGAATCTCAAACACCCTCGACTAATAACTTGGAAAAGTAGCTAAGTGTTCATCAAGGAAGTTAAAGACTCATAAGTTTTGAAAATCCCCGTCTTTACCAATTTTTTTTTATATGTACACCTATTCTACACATCTTTTTGTATTTTTTTTTCATTTTTTCATTAATCAACTTAAATAGAATGTTTTGACTTTCGTTATTTAATAACTTTGAGGGATTATAGAACAAGATGCATTTCGATCCGAGAATGCCCCAAAAAAGGATAAATTCATCGTTCCCGACTTTTCACTTATTCCAAACCAAGCTTAAAACGAAATCACTGTTAATTATGAGTTAAGATGCTAACACTACTCATATTTGCAATTTGTAAACTTTTCACTCCCGACAATTTATATCTTAGGTGAATGTGCTATTTTTGAATTTCAACCATGGATCAACATTTTGCAAAATTCTATGTTTCACGTTCCACCCGAGAATAATGAGTTTGAAGGCGAGATCATCCCATGTAGCGACTTTCGTCTCAGCACATCCCAACCTTGCGGCTAAGTGACCAGGCTTTTGACACCCCACAGAGACTAGTATCGGGACTCACGG
>BQNB010153150.1:2155-15678 GCA_026074375.1 Tanacetum coccineum
AAAAATTATCAGTTATGCGATAATTATTTTCACTTGAAAATAAAAGTCAAAAGTCGAGTCAACCCGAAAAGTCAAAGGGAAAAATAGTTATTTAAACTTCTGAAAATTGACAGTTGTCACAGGATTGTTGGGATTAAAAGTCTTCTTGATGTTGTTTGAATTCCTGCTGCTCATGTTTGTGTTAATGCTGCTCTGAAGTTAGTACTGCCTAGAGACTTCAATGAAAATATGCTAAGTAGTTACTACTACTAGTAAAAAGTTAAGACTACTCAGCTGAAGTTAATGTTGTTAGTGAAAATATGCTTGAAGTTACTACTGCTAGTGAATATCAAGTTAATACTGCTAATTAGTACTGCTTATATGATATGTATTAGTTGTTTATAGAAAAGATTTTAGATACTTAGGAAAGTATTGTAAGCCGACTAGGGCTTCTTGGTGTATAAAAAGAGGTCCTATGGCATAGAGTTTGATATTATCTTTTATCTATTTTCATAGCTTCAAGGTCTTTGTAACCCTAATACTTTGAGAGTATTCGTATTATTATCATTAATAATATTGGAGCTTATTTGTTGAATTGTATGTTCATTGAATTATTGTTTCATTGATAATTCTTCTTAATATTAAAGATTAGATTCTGCATAATCTTTAATACATTCAAACACAGTATCTACTATAGTTGTGTTAGATTTATCTAATATAACTAAACCTTAAACAAGCTTAAGTAATGTGATCTATTGAAGTGGGATCAACAGAATGCGTGTCAAAAATAGTTTTGAATCAGTTAACAAATGAATGCGTTTTGTATGATTCTTGAGTCGAAAATTATGTAAAAGTGGTAAGAACTTGAAAAAGTTTACGGGTTTGGGTCATTCTTGTTCCTATAATCCTTGTGAATGTTTAAGTGTGCTAAAACAATTCAATACACCAAATCTTGTAAACTTGGGTTTCTCGTGTTTATATGGGTCAAAATTGGCAAAAGTTGAGATTTTTGAGGTTAATTCATGTTAAAATTGGTTCATATGATGCTTACGATTGCTAAGGATCGTGTTTAAATTGATATTGATGCTTAAAAATGAAGTGTGAGTTTAAGTAAAATTAGTACTAGGCGAAGTATACACTGGCATCACTAGGCGAAGTATACATTGGAAACACTAGGCGAAGTATACACTAAACCTAGGCGAATTATACATCTTGCTCTAGGCGAACTATACGTGTGTACTGGGCGAATTATACAACTCATAAACAGGGCGAATTATACATCAGTTATAGGTGAATTATACACAGTCAATATTATTGGGCGAATTATGCACAATCAGTATTATTGGGCGATTTGTACATCTAAAATGGGCGAATTATACACAAGGTGCTATAAATAGGAGAATTATACTTACAATTATAATCTAAGTGATTTACTCCTTTAAAATTTCATTAAGTTGTTTATTTAGGGTAAGTTCTCCTTAGTAATCCATTTAGTTGCTTAGGTGCCTATTGTAGACTAATAATTAACTTATTATCAATCCATATTGATTCTCTAATTGTTGTTAATCTTTCATGTGCTATAATTCTATGCCTAAATTATGTGTGCCTAATCCCTAGTTAGAATTCACATCATGCATCTAAAATCAATCTTCATGAACTAAATTATCTATCAGTAAAATATATATTTGCTTGTATATAAACTGTATTTGACAAATCTTAGTTGAACCATGACTACCACTGCCGCTCAACAAGTTGCTCTTGGCAATGAATTGGTTCCACTTGAGAACCGAGTCAAGATTGGCAAATGAAACATGAGAACTGATCCTATAAAGACTTAAAAAGAACCTACCTATCAAGTTGTTTTAGACGCTCTTGCACTCACTACTTGCTATCATGCTTTCCTTATCACTGCAGACGTTCCAAAGATATATATGCAACAGTTTTGGTTTACCATCAACAAGAAAGACTCTACTTCTTATCAGTTCAAGATTGATAAGAAGATGTACAAAATTGATATGGAAGTGTTTAGAGAAATCTTTCAGATATGCCCTAGACTTCCAACTCAAGAGTTTGATGCACTTCCGTTAGATGAAGAAATTATCTCCTTCATTAAAGAACTTGGCCACAAAGGAGACATTAAATCTAGCATTGAAGTTTTTGTTGCTCATATGTACCAACCTTGGAGAACCTTTGCAGCAATCATCAATAAGTGCTTATCTGGGAAAATTATTAGTCTTCACAAGCTTTGACTTTCGAGAGGTCAAATTATATGGGGGATGTTCTATAAGAAGAATGTTGACTTTGTCGAACTTCTCTAGGAAGACTTCACATTCTAAATAGAGAACAGCGACCGCAAGAAGCAAGAAAAGATATATTATCCCAGATTCACAAAAGCTATCATTTATCATTTCATCACCAAAGACAAGTCAATTTCGACGAGGAATAGAATGTTTATGCATACTACTCAGGATGACAGCATTTTAGATCCTATAAGAATTGTCTCCAAGTCTGAGGACTTCTAAGTATATGGAGCATTACTTCCTAACAGGATGACCAATCAGCAGATGTGGGACTCTACTGCCTTTAAGACCTATCTTGCATATGCCACTGGTACAACATCACCCAAGATGAAAAGGAAATTCAAGAAACCTGCTTCTCCATCTAAGAAGAAATCTCTTGTTGTTGTTGATGAACGTGCAGACAAACCTGTTAAGAAACCTGCTGCTAAAAGACAGTCTGTTGGTGTTCGAATCTAAGACACTCCTAGTGTGTTGTGTCAAAGAAGAAGGTACCAACTAAGGCTGAAAGAAGCAAGGGAATTGAATTGCTATCTGATGCCGCATTACTTAAGGAAGCTCAATTAAAAGGGGTTCTCAAAAAAGAAAATGAGAAACAAACATTCATCAAGCAAGTGGCCTATGTGAGGGAGCTGATTTTAAGTCAAAGGTTCCTAATGAGCTAAATGGAAAGTCAATTGACACAAGTGAAGGAACTGGTTTAAAACTAGGGGTTCCTAATGTGTCCAAAGCTGATTATTCTGAAAGTGAGTACGAATCATGGGGTGATAGCAGTGATGAAGCCAATATACAAGATGATGAAGACGTTTAAGATAGTGATGATGAACCTCAATATGTTGATGATGAAAGAATTGATTCTGATAATCAAGAAACAAATGATGATGAAGAAAAGATAGAAAATGAGTTCGTACATACTCCTCCAAATTATGTACCAAGTGATGATGAAACGAATGATGAATCAAATGATGTAACTAAGGAAGAGTATGAAAGGATCAATGAAGAGCTATATGGTGATGTCAACGTTAGTTTGACAGATGATGAGCCTGCTGACAAAGAAAAAGATGATGAAGAGATGATTGTTGCTGGTCATGTGAACGTTAATCAAGAGGGTGCATGTAATCAAGTCAATGATGATGCTCAGGCAACACAGAAGACTAAAGTTCCTCTACCAAGTTCTTCTATCTCATCCGACTATGCTGCTAAATTTCTCAACTTTGATAACATTCCCCCGGCTAACACTAAAGTTATCTCTATGTTGGATATTAATGTTCAACGTGAAGTTCCACGTACCTCATCACTTCTCACCATCCTTGTGTTTGTAATCCCTGAACAAGATGTCATCAATCGATCTGAAATAGTCATAACTACTCCAGCACCAACCATTTCTTCACTCCTTTCCTCTCTCTACCTTGCACTTCAATAAATTGCACCAATCCCAACACCAACAACAACTGAAGCTATAACCTCAGTCACTGCTGTTCTAGAATCTGAAACCCTTATTGCTCTCCATTAAAGAATTGTTGATTTGGAAAAGGATGTAAAAGAGATCAAAGATGTTGATAACTCTTCAAAAGTTATTTCAATGATCAAATCTGAAGTTCCAAATGTTGTAAAAGAGTACCTTGGATCAAATCTAGATGATGCTCTGCATAAAGTGATTCAGAGAAACTTTGCAGACATCATTAAGGAACACTCTGTTCCAGCTGAGATTATAAAGAGACTTAGGCATCAATATGCACCTCAGAAAAGCATTGAAGACATCCGAGAAATTAAGATGGAGCATCTAAGAAAGCAGCAAGTGCCTAAAGAAACTATCACCTCATCTGATACCACTACTCTTGAAGAATTTGATCAGAAAACTACCTTGTTTGAAACAATGACTAAATCCAAGTCATTCAACAAAAGTTCAAAGCAAAGAGCTATATATCATGCTCTTATATAGTCAATCCTTGAGGATGAAGATGTTATAGATGAAGGAGTTGCTAAAAAATTAAAGAAAAGGAAACTAGATGATGTTGACAAAGATGAAGGCCCTTTCGCTAGATCAGACCGAGGGTTAAAGAGACAGAAAACAAGCAAAGACACAGAAGCATCTAAGAAGGCCAAGTCAACTGAAACTTCCAAAGGCACTTCCAAATCTTAGCCAAAATCTATTGTCAGGTCTGCACAGGCAGAGGAGACAGTGTTTGTGGGTGGAGATACTCAAGGGCTACAAAATCTTTGAGAAGACACGGGTAACACTGATGAACCACCCGTTGTCAATGTTGATCCAAAGGATTGGTTCAAGAAACCGGAAAGACCTCCTACTCCAGATCCTGAGTGGAATGAAGGTAAATCAGCTGAGAATAAGCCTACTCAAAAATGGCTTAGTGGCCTTGCAAAAGCAGAAAAACCTTCAAGAACATTCGCTGATTTGATGAACACTCCGATAGACTTCAGTGCATTTGTCATGAATAGCCTGCAGATTAGTGAACTCACACAAGACATTCTGGTAGGACCGGCTTACAACATTCTCAAAGGCATTTGCATAAGTTATGTCGAGCTCGATTATAATATGGAAGAATGTTACAAATCACGGACTGATCAACTAGACTGGAACAACCCTAAAGGTAATAGATATCCATTTAACTTGAGCAAACCACCACCTCTGGTTATGTCAGGAAATCGTCAAATCGTCCCGGTTGATTACTTCTTCAACAATAACTTGGCATACTTGCAAGGAGGAAGCACCCGCAAAACATACACGACTTTGTTGACCAAGACAAGGGCTGTCAAGTACGACTTACCTGAAATTGAAGATATGGTACCCAACTTGTGAAGTCTCGTAAACGTAGCTTATGACAAACATTCTCTTTTAGGCGCTTCACACTGGGGTCCCAAAAGACAAAGATTCTACGGATATGCTTCCAACAGGGTGTCCAAACATGATGTGTAGTCCACCAAAAGAATTCTTGCAGTGACAAATGTCAAAGTTAAAGAATGGTATGGTTATGGTCATCTTGAGGTGATTAAAGTTTAAAGATCTGGTCAGCAATTATACAATTTTATGGAAGGCGACTTTCCATGACTTCATCTACATGACATTGAGGATATGTTGATCCTCCTTGTTCAGAACAATCTCTTCAACCTCAAAGGTGATGTCATTGTGCACTTGGCTGCAGCATTACGTATGTCCACAAGACGTATCGTGATCTCAAAGAGAGTGGAAGACCTTCAACTTGGTGTCGAAAGCTAGCAAAAGAAGCTCAACATCTCTAGACCAATGACGCATAAGGCTGGAATTACTGATCTAAAACCATATTATGCATACTCTAACCATCAAGGCTTCATATACGTGGACAAGTTTAGATAAAAAAACTGATGTGTTCTTACGAGCTCTACAAGTTCAATGAAGGTACACTCATATCTCTCCATGATACTCTCAAAGACATGGTCAACAATTTGGAGATGGGCTATACAAGTGTCATGCAAAGAAGAAGATGGAGTAACTTGGACAAGAAAAGGTCTCGCATCATGATAAAGGATATTGATTGTCAGTTACTAGATAGAAGGTTGATGAGAAGCTTGGAAAAGTTCGTTGGTGGAAGATATTACGAGGAGAACCCTAGACTACTTCAGAGGACAATATGACTTTGTCATACTTTGTCATTCTATTTCAGGTCATTCTCTCGTAATTATAAACTTATGAATATGTAAATAAGTAGTGTAAGACTAAAATTAGGCATATATAGTGTTTGAGTGTGAATTTTCAATAATTTCTTAGTAAATTCAAATTCTTTCAAATTAACGCACTCAAACACTATATAATTCCCTCAAAAAATAAGGGGGAGCATTAAAATGTTCCTAATAAGGCTTAATATATAATCAGAACATTTCTCTGCCCAAATAATTTTCATACATATTTGAATCAATTGATATCTAAAATATCAAGAGATTTGACATGTTTGATAAGGGGAGAAAATGACTAAAAAATATATATAACTTGTAAAATGTGATCTGAATGACTCTAGTACAACTCCTTCCTCACCAAGCTAAACAATTTTGTTTATCAATGCTTGTGTTGAGGGGGAGCATTTCTGAAAAGTAAAACCGTCAAGTTACTAAATGTTTTAATTTATATTAACGTACCTTGATTGATGTTTTTAAATGGTTTTAAGGCTGAGAACAATACCAAAAGACTGACCATGTATTTAATTAATTAGAGTTATAAGGTGGTTAGGTATAGGTGTTCGTTCCTATGATCCAACCAGAACTAGAGGGATCTACTCAGGGACATTCCATTAGATAGAAGTCTATAGGTACGATAAAAAGGAGAAAAAGTGAGAAAAAGGAAAATGCAAACTAAGACAGAGCTAACACTGGAACAAACCCAACAAGGTGTTAGTGATGAAGTCTTGGTAAGCATTGAAGGGGTTGAAGAACGAAAAAGAAAAGTTAAGATAAAGGGTGAAAAGAAAGAAGCCCTCCTTACATTTAGGCAGAAACTGGGTCAATACATAGCTATCAGAAACACTAAGCCGTTTTCTAGTATTGAAGATAGTCATCATGGACCCAGTGATGCGATGCATAACCCTCCCTAGCCACTCAAGGTCTCTCAAAAGACTCTTGTTTCATTTCTCACAGAGATTACACACATTTCTATCGACTTTCTCACTCTGAGTTAGTTGGTATTAAAAAGGTGGCAGTCTGCTCCAGCCTCTGATTACTAAAACTAAAAGTGCACTATCGAGTCTAGAGCTAAAAGAGATCATCCATAAATCACTCTAGCATACTATTCCAATTTATTTGTTTCTCACACACTGAGAAAACAAGTAATATCTTAAGAGTCCTACGCATTATCCTTGTGATATTGCCAGAATATCAGAGTGACACTTAAGTATTCACAATGACGATGCAAGTCCTTCCAGAGCCAACATCAAACAAATTAGAACTTTAGTCTTTAACTTAGCAACTAGAGGAACCAAAAGAATAATTTCTCTAAGTTAGTTAAGCTTTGGGAAAAGTTTAAAATGAAAATAAACAACTCACAAACCATAGGGACTCAACTTTCCATTTTTTAAACCTAAATTCTAATAACACATAAAGGGACGAAACATGAGTTTATTATAACTCAAAAAATCTGTAACTCATATTTCACTCCACTCGTCACATACACATTTTGCCGCCACAATCAAAGAACAAGGATCAAACCTCATTTTTAAGCATCATGGTAAACTTGAAAAGTGTTTATAATTTTCTAAACAACAATCTTGCAAAAGGAATTGGCTTAAATCACTAAGAAACATTCGAAAACCCTAATTTTCCCAATTATGGTTCTTAGGATCAAAAGTGTGATTGGGTTTAATTAACCATAAGGCAAATGTTCGTTTAGGGTAGAATAAGCTTGCCTTGAAACACTTTTGAATGAAGTTAACTCATTTGTAGGATATGGTAGATTTTGTGGCCAAAAATCATGCGAAGTGCGAAGGGAAGATCATGTGTAAATGTTTGTATGTTTTAAATGTTTATGTTAGTTTTCCAATGCTCCAAAAATGCTCATAAGTGTTTTAAATTCACTTGCTTGCATTACACTTGATTCTTGACTGCGAAATATGCAAGTCTTTGTATGTAGATATGAGATTTTGTCCTTGTGATGTTAGTGTTTGATATATCTTCCCCTAGGAAAGTTTTTGATATGTTTGGGAACAATTGAAGCTTGAATATGTGTGGAATACTCATTATTGTGTATGAATTAGTCGAAAAGGGCCCAAAAGTTATAGTATCCTGTTTAAGTCTGCTTGAAATTTGTTTGTACCTGCTTGTTGTGGTTTTTGAATGTGTTTGCATGTGTTAAATGGCTATGTGTTTGGATTTATGTGTTTTGATATAAACCTAAGAAATATGCATGTATGAATCCAGCGAAACATGCACACATTTATGAATACAGCGAAATATGCATAGATTTTAATCCAGCGAAATGTGCACAGGTTTAATCCAGCGAAATATGCATTGATTTAATTCAGCGAAATATGCACAGATTTAAGACCACAAAATATGCATAGGTTTTAATCCAGCGAAGTATGCGTTGATTTAATCCAGCAAAATATGCACAGATTTAAGACCGCAAAATATGCATAGGCTTTAATCCGCGAAATATGCACATATTTTTTTCAGCGAAATATGTACAGATTTAAGTCCGCGAAATATGCATAGGTTTTAATCTGCGAAATATGAACCTGTTGACTCATATTGACCTAGTTTGACCTTTGACCTGATGTTGTCTGTTTGAACTTGGTTGACCATTGACCATAGTTGACTTTCACAGTTTGTACTTTAAAATGAGATTAAACACTTGAAAAATAATCAGTAATCCATCAAAACAAATATAACAACAAGGACTTTTAATCTAATCTGTGAAATATATTTGCTTTGTTTATAAATTGGATTGGACATTTCTTAGCAGAATCATGACTCAAGAACAAATACAACAAGCTGCTTTTGATGAAGCTTTGGTTTCCACTGATGATCGAGTTGCAATTGGCTCATGCAACATGAGAATTGATCCCAATAAGACACAAAGGGAACCCACATATTAAGTTGTTCTGGATACTCTCAAGCTGTCACTATGCTATAATGCTTTTCTCATCACTGCTGATATTCTTGAGGTCTACATGCAGTAGTTTTGGTTCATCGTTTCCAAAGTCAAGGATTCTTCTCTATACTAGTTTCAGCTGGAAAACAAGAAGTTTAAAATTGGTGTTGAACTCTTCCATGAAATTCTTTGTATATGTCCAAGAGTTCCTGACAAAGAGAACCTTCTGATGATTCACTTGTCACTTTCCTCAAATCACTGAGTTATACGGGCTCTCTAAAACAACTCTCTGATCTGTATGTTGACCATATGTATCAACCTTGGAGAACCCTTGCAACCATCATCAATAAGTGTGTATTTGGGAAAACTTTTGGCAATGACAGGCTCCAATAATCAAGAGCTCAAATCTTACGGGGCTTGTTTCATAAGAAAGATGTTGATTTTGCTAAGTTGATTTGGAAAGACATCGAGTACCAGATTAACAACAGACAAACAAGTGTCAAGAGACGTAAAAGTATGCCATATCCCAAATTTACTAAAGTCATCATCAACTACTTCCTCTCAAAACAAAACTCTATTCCCTAGAGACACGGCTCACGTATCAACTGTATTAAGAATGATGGTGTTTTGGGAAGGCTAAAGTTCATTAGCAAAGGTCAAGATAACCAAGTATATGGAATGACAATTCTAGATGTAATGATGAATGATAATATCAAGAAATCAAAAGCCTATCAGACATACCTTGCCATATCTGGTCATTGGTAGGGAGCAAGCCTCAGAAGTTGATAAAGAGGTGGTTGAACGTCAAAAGAAAAAGAAGATGAAAGGAATTGCTATAGATGCTGCTGCACAAGAACTTCTTCACATAAAGAAGGGAATAAGAAAAAGCAGAGAAGACTATATTCTACAACAGATTCCCAAAGGCTCAAGTGAAGGATCTGGTACTAAACCAGAGGTTCTCAATGAGCCAAAAGGCAAATCCAAAGGCTTAAGTAAAAGAGTTGGTATCACACCAAAGGTTCCCGATGAGCCAAAAGGCAAGTTTGTAGCTCAAGATGATGACTGGGGATCTGATGAAGTGATGATGAAAGAACTGAATCAAAAAGAGAAGTGGGCGGTGGGGGCGGGGGGCTGCGGCGGGGCGCGAGGGAGCCGGCGGCGGGGTCTGCGGGATGACGGTAGCTCGGCGCGTGAGGAGTACGGTTGGGACGATGTATGAGTGGAGGGGCGAGTCTTGGGGTGGTGGGGGGTCCGGCGTGGGTTGGGGGGGGGTGGGGGGGGTTCGGCGGGAGTGGCCCCGGGGTTGAGGGGGGTGGGGGGGGGAGGGGGGCTTCGGGTGTTTGGGTGGGGGGGGGGGGGGGGGTGGCGGGGGGCCTGTTGTCTGTTGGATGGGAGACGGTGGGGAGATGGGGTGCGGTGGGGGGGGGGCGGGGGTGGTGGGGGGCTTCGATGTGGTATTGTGCATGTGCGGGGTTTGGGGTTGGGTTACTGGGGTTTGGGGTTTGGATGGCAGGGGGCGGGAGGCTGGGGGGGGTGGACCCACAGTCATTGGGGACGGTGGGGGGGGTGCGGGGTGCCGGGGGGGCCGGGGCGGGGGACGGGAGGGGTTTTGTGGAGGTGAGGGGGGCAATAGGGGGGCCGGGGGGGGGTAGGGGGGCCTCATACACCAGAGGTTCCCGATGAGCCAAAAGGCAAGTTTGTAGCTCAAGATGATGACTGGGGATCTGATGAAGTGATGATGAAAGAACTGAATCAAAAAGAGAAGTAGCCGAAAGTGAAAAGTCTGATGAAGTAACGGTTGATGATGAAGAAGTACATTTGGATGAAGAAGTGCATTCTGAGGAAGAAGAACAAATAGATGATGATCACTATGATGAAGAAGTACATGACGATGAATATCTGCATGATGATGTTGAGAAGCATGATGATGCTGATGAGAAGATTAATGATGCTGAAAAAGCTGATGAAATTAAAGACGATCAGGAGATGGCTAATGCAGAAAAGATTGATTCTAAGAAGACAAAAGAGGAGACAATTGATAATGAGCAAGTTGAAGATGACCAAGCTGAAAAAGATGATTAAGCTAAAGTTGATAAAGTTGAAGATGATCAAGTAAGAGCTCTCATCTTTGTGACTCAGAATGAGAAGCCAGAGTTACCACCGTCTACCTCCAGTCTTTCTCTGTCATCTGACTACGGTAATTAGTTCCTTAATCTCTCCTTTGATGTTTCTCTTGTTGGTACTGTTAAAGAAACTACCGATACAAAGATAAATTCTTTGTTAGATGTTTAAATCCAACAAGAAATCCTTCCTGTCCTGTTAGCTCCATTACTTGATGTACTTGTATCAGTGATTCCTGAACAGACAACTCTAACACCAATACTAACACCACTACCAACACCACCAACAACAACAAGCTACAGTTATATCCGTACCTGACCCATCACCAACTATTTTTTGAAAGACTTTTTAAACTTAAAAAGAAAGTTGAAGCATTGTCCGAAGTTGATCATTCTAAAGTTATCTACAATGAAGTCAAGACCAGCTACTAAAAGCAGTTTTAGACTTTGTTGAATCCAAAATGGAAAGTATTGTTTGTGATGTGCTCTAAAAAGATCCGATTAATCTCTAGCAGAAAGATGTATCAGAAATTCATAAGATCAAGCTCGAGCATGCCATAAAAGAAAAGGTGCCAAAGTACTTAGCAACACCGTTTGACCAAGCAATAATAGATGAATACAATCAGAAGGACATGTTGTTCAAAATGATAAGGGAATCCGAGTTATATGACAAACATCCGTAACATAAAGCTCTGTACGATGCTCTTGTGCAATCACTACTAGTGGATGAAGATGACATGGACAGAGGTGTTGTTGAACCACATACTCAGAAGAGAAGACGTCATGATGATGAAGGTCAAGACCCTCCTCCAGATTGTGAGAAAGAGCAAAAAAAGCAAAGAATAAAGGATGCTGAGCCACCAAAGAAATCATATACGTCAAAGGAATCATCCAAAGTTAAAACTCCACCCAAAACTTCTAAGACTGACAAATCTGTGACTGCAGAAGAATCAGTTGAAGAACCTATTCATGAGGCTGCAATAGATGTGGAGGAACCTATTCAAGATGATGTGGTTAATGATGCTGATCAACCACAAGAAGATGTTGATCCAAAGAAAGACAACTTTACTTGGTTCAAGCAACCCCCCAGACCTGAAACCCTAATCCAAAATGGAACCAAGACAAGAGTGTTGATGATGGACTGGAGAAGACTTGGTTTAATGATCTGGTTAATACTGAGAAAGATTCACTCACCTTTGATGAGCTTATGCCCACTCCCATTGACTTCACGAAGTTTGCTATGAACCGTCTCAAGCTAGACAAGATCCCTAAAGCAGACTTAGTTGGTTCGGTCTACAAACTTCTCAAGGGAACCTATAAAAGTAGTATTGAACGAATACAACATGGATCGATGTTATAATGCTCCGACGGATCAACTTGACTGGACAAATCCAGAAGGAGATAGATACCCATATAACTTGAGCAAGCATGTAAGGATCTCCAGGTCACCTTACCATTCCTGTCGATTTCTTTTTCAACAATGATCTTGAATATTTGAAGACAGAAACCTCGAAAAGGATATACACTTCATCGATTACAAAGGCAAAGGCTGCAAAGCATGAAATGAAATTCATTGAAGAAATGATTCCACGGTAGTGGAGTCCAGTCAAAGTGGCTTACAACAGGGATGTTGAACTAGGAATCTGTCACTAGGGTCCCAAATATTAGCTATTCTAATGCGGGTCGTTGTGACTCACAAAAAAGTTTTACAACTCCCTAGGCAGAGTACCTAACCATTGTAGTGTAGTAAGGTAAGACTCGGGGGTTGTTATCGTTCTCTAGGGGAATAGGTTGGGAAGGCTCGAATTAAATGTAACTAAGTTCATAGGGTTGAAAAAAGATTATTTTTGTGTTTTTATATTTTTTAGAAAGCAAGTAAAATCTCGGGTTTTGAAGGGGGTTTGTTTTAAACTAATTAAACTACTCCGAATTATAATAAAACAATTATACAATGAAGCGTATTTACCTAGGATACACTACTTCTTGCTAGCTATCCAATTCTACCTATTTCTTTGTCACTTTACGATGTAATGTGTAAGTATTTCCTAATTCATGAAAGAATTACACGAACCCGCCATCTATGTAATACCACGTTAAGGCAACGCACAAGTAAGGTAGTATGAAGACTATTACAAGGATCCTAAAAGTATATTACATGCATTAAAACACTTAAGATGGATTAACCATATTAGAGGTAAGGTAGTATTAAGAGTGTTACCGATGGTATCCTTTCTACACAATTGCGTTTCCCTAGACGTCTATGTTAATGTAATATTTTATAGCCAGTTTTCTAAAGCCTAATGTGCACACTCATCAACAAGAAGCAATAGGAGATAAGAATTATAAACTATAATCAATTAAACTCATTGAATTTGTCACCCCTTAATGATGAATATAGAAGATCCACAACATTAATAAGAAAACAATAAGATCTACTTAATTAGTGACAAGTTTCATGCATTCCTAAATAAATACTAGAAGAATTAGCCAAGCATACTTGAATAAGAACAATCAACAATAAGAATTGAAGACATAATCAAGATATAATCAAGAATC
>BQNB010153152.1:0-15678 GCA_026074375.1 Tanacetum coccineum
CAAACTCTTGGCTTTTTCAAGCTAGAATTCGTGTTTTAAAGCTTCTTGTATAAAAGACTAGCAAAAGCTTAGATTTATATACGTTAAGGAGCAAGCTAGAGCGCAACATGCTCGATCAAGTCAAAATTTATACATTAAAAAGACAAAACTACATGTCAAAACACTTATTCTATTTTAAAAAAATAATTTTGGCATATTTTTGCTATTTTTAGTGGAAAACAGGGTTACGTGAAGACAAGGCCAATGCAAGTAAGATCAAATCAAAAGATCTCCACATACTAGAACTACACATTGTCCTCAATGTAAGACTGTCACCCACATACTAATTTCAAGGCATAATCTAAATATTTAGGGGTCTCTACGCAAATCTAAAGCGGTTTATTAATTATGCTAATAGATAAACATTAATCAATAAGATCTAGGATATCGGATTCCCATATATAAGCATGTGAAGGATTGAAGATCGAGTGAACGATGGACAAAACCATGAGCACGAGAGCCTTCAAAATCCGGGCAATCCTGGACATAAAACACAAAACACGAAACACGAGAAAGGAAGAGGCGAGCCTCCTCACATCACACTTATTCATTATTATACTACTACTAGGGATAAGCATGGGTTTCCACCCGCGAAGCACTTGTTTTTGTTAACCAAGTCACGAGCCTGACTTGACCCCGAATTTAGTGGTCCATGGGGAAAGTTTGGAGATTTGGGACAACCATCGGTGGTATGTCCCCTCCAAAATAGTGTTTAAGTCTATGACCATTCACCTTGAAGTTTGGTCCTTCGGTTTGAGATAACTCGATGACACCATAAGGGAAAACTTGAGCAACGGTGAATGGTCCGGTCCAACGGGTTTTAAGCTTGCCCGAGAAAATCTTTAATCGAGAATTGAAGAGAAGAACTCGATCACCAACGTTGAAAACGCGGTTCTTAATCTTGAAGTCATGAATCTTCTTCGTTTTCTCTTTGTAGATTAAAGAATTCTCATAAGCTTGATCCCAGAGTTTATTTAATTCATTCATTTGAACTTTTCGGTGATCACCCGCAGTCTTAAGGTCAAAATTACAATGTTTCAAGGCCCAATAGGCCTTGTGTTCAAGCTCGATAGAAAGATGGCAAGCCTTTTCGTACACGAGCTTATAAGGAGTGCACCCAATAGGTGTCTTGAATGCAGTACGTAAGGCCCATAATGCATCGTCTAACTTATCGGTCCATGAAGCATGATTTTTCACCTACGGTCCTTTCTAAAATACGTTTCAAACCACAATTTGAAACCTCCACCTGTCCACTTGTTTGTGGATGATACGCGGTAGAAAGACGGTGGGTAACTCCATACTTAAGCATGACCTTCGCGAATTGGTCATTGCAAAAGTGAGTACCGCGATCACTAATTATAGCACGAGGAGTTCCAAATCGGGCAAAAAGAGATTTCAAAAATTTAACAGTAACTCGAGCATCATTAGTGGGGAGCGCTTTTGCTTCAAGCCATTTTGACAAGTAGTCAACGGCCACGAGAATGTACTTGTTCCCTCGAGAAGACGGGAATGGTCCCATAAAATCGATGCCCCACACGTCAAAGATCTAGCATACTTGAATTGCATTTTGAGGCATTTCGTCTTTTTGTGAGATTTTGCCTTGACGTTGACATGAGTCACATGACTTTACCATGTCATGGGCATCGCAGTAAATTGCCGGCCAAAAGAAACCAGAATCGAAGACTTTCTTAGCGGTGTAGTTCGCACCATGATGTCCCCCGGTGGGTCCATTATGGCAAGCCGTGAGGATTTCAACGGCTTCTTGTCCGTGAAAACACCGTATAATCACTTGATCTGCACAAATCCTAAACAAGTAGGGGTCGTTCCAAAAATAATACCTAACATCCTTAAAGAACTTTTTCTTTTGTTAGGACGACATCCCTTTAACAATAAAATTCCCCGCATGGTAATTTACAATGTAGGCAAACCATGGGGTACTAGAATCATCATGAAAAGATATCTTTCCAAGGGTCTCGAGAGGAAATGTTTTGGTAACTACAATTAAAATGCAAAAACGATGAAAGAAAACCTAAAAACGAAAGCTAGAACGGATTTAAACCTAAAAACGAGAACGGGATTGAAAACCCGTTCTTTAAAAACTCAAATTTTGCAAAATTAACCCTACGAAAGCAAAATTAATTTTCCTAGGTGCTAAATGATAAAAGAAATTTTTTTAAAAAATAATTATATTTTTTTGACTTTTTAATAATTTTTTATGAATTAAAAACTATTTTATAAAGAAAAATTGATTAAAAATACTAAACAAAATAGGAAAAATATAAAAAAATTTTTGTTTGTTCAAAACCCCTTTCCCCTTCAGTTATGCCCGTTGGTGTGATACGCTTTTTACAAGTTTTCTCAAAATCCCAAAATAGTTGAGTAATTACATACAGACCAATATTTACTTGACTTGTAGTTGGAAGCGTTCGAGGGACCAGATGGACCGGTGTATTGGGAGGATACACAGTCGCAGGTGGCAGGACAGGCAGGGGTGGGGCATTGGCCTTTAGCTCTTCGGCCTTTCGTTTTGCTAGATCTAAGGACCAAAATACTTGCTCAGGTGTCAGTTGAGTCTGAGGGGTGAATGTTGCCATAAAATTTTCTTTTGAGTAGTTAGGAGGCGTAATGTTAACCCTCTTTTCCACACAGGCAGAGTCATTCATTTTCACATGCAGTTTATTCCTAGTAGCTTCTGCTAACTCTAGTTCTTCCTCAGACGATGGAACAATTACCGGCACATGATGAGGCTTAAGAAGTTCATCACCATCATATAGTGCCGGTTGGGCCTTTTTGGCCTGTCTGAGGTAAAAAGGGTTCTGGGCACCTAGTGCAGTTTTAGTCTTTTGGTCGTACACCTGAGTAGGATTTAACATCATGTGGACAGTTTGAATGGATTGATCTTGTGAGTGAAGCTTATTCTCTAGTTTATCGTTAAGGTGTTTCAGATTGGAAAAATCAGTCAGGAATTTGGACTCTTTCTGTTTAAGTTCTTGTTTCAAAGTCGTTACAGTTCCTTCAATTATTTTGTTGTTTTCCATAGTTGAATTAAGTTGCAACTTGACAGAATGAAGTTCCTTTTTAAGATTTTCTTCCGTTTTATTACGATTTTGAATAAGCATACGCATTTGATCATCCATTCGCTGTTCACGTTCAGTCAATTCAAACTTAGCACGTTGCTCATAAATGGCAACTTGTTCCTTGTAGATCTTAAGTTCATTGGCTATCGGGTCATGAGGAACGAACGCATCATTATCAGACGATACACATACATTATTTAGAGTGGAAGATGCACAACTTGGTACAACAGAAATATTATTGACCGACAAATATTGTTCATATGGAATAACATTGCTGTTACCCATATAGACACTAGTTGAGTCAATAACATTTGACTGTTGTACTTCATTATGAATCTCATGTTCGTCCTGATTAGTAACACTATGATCAATAGCATTTTCCAGAGTGTGTACCTCAGATAAGATTGATGCATTAGATGGACCAGCTTGTGGATTTGCTGACCCGGCTGAGGACAAATTGGCCATGAATATAGTCTGAGCAGTCGGTTCATCATCAACATCTGAATCAAAAGCGTCACATTCATCTGCTTGGAAAATATTGTCCTCATTCAGAGCTAAGTCTTGGACTGGTTGATTATCCACATCTGCAT
Source organism: Tanacetum coccineum (assembly GCA_026074375.1). Taxonomy (NCBI): domain Eukaryota; kingdom Viridiplantae; phylum Streptophyta; class Magnoliopsida; order Asterales; family Asteraceae; genus Tanacetum; species Tanacetum coccineum. The sequence goes on from BQNB010153152.1 coordinate 3,707, forward strand.
CAAAGGTGTTGCCCTGTTCACCAGCCAGAAAGAGTAGTTTCTCTTCATCCAAAACTGCACCATTCTCTTGGGCTTGCGTCAGCAGCATTTTATCCTTGAAGTAATCAGAATTATGTGGACGTTTCGGTTGAGTATAGCTCCTTGTAATATGTCCAACCCCATTACAATTATAACACTTGACCGGTTTTCCTTGACCTGCATTGGCATTCCCTGCTCTATTCTGCATGCCCCCAAAACCTGCCGCATCATTTCCCCGAGCAAAGTTCCTCTGATTCTGATTCTGTCGACCTTGAACATTCTGAACCACTATCTGACCATCTTGAATAATTTCTTGATTTCGGGTGTTAGATGAGGTTCGAAGTTGGTTGTTTGTCTATGGGAGGGTTGCTCTGAATGATTGGGTGAGTAGTACAAATTGTTTGGAGAGGGTGTTAAGGATTTCTTCAGTTTGGGTGTATCCAGAGTCAGGTGATGATGATTCAGTAAATTGTGAATATAGGATTGATTGGACATTTTGAGACTGAGGAGGTGTTGTGGATGATTGATATTGATGAGATTGACTCTGTGATGGTTGGGAGTAGGGTTGCACACTTGAGACAAAGGCAAGCAGATCATTAGTGGATGGGGTGTTTCTTTTAATTATCAGTCGATCTTGAGCAGCATGCTTCTCATGTTGTTTTAGGTATGCATACAGCTGTTCATGATTTGTCTCTTCAAACCTTTGTTGAGTTTAACGTAACTGACTACGAACCTAATCCCATTCATGTGCCAATTTTTCACAAACTTGGAGTACAGTTGAAATGTTAGCATTGACCATTCTGATATTCCTTATGTCGTTGACCAGCTTGTGAAAGCGAACATAGTACTCATTGATATTTTCACCTGGAAGCATCTTGAACCTTAACAAACTCATCATACAACTGAGATTCTCTATCTTCTTTTGAGAATTCAAACTAGCAGAAGCATTTTTGATGTAGTCCCAACTTTCTTTTGCCTCAATTTGGTGATTGATGACTTGTAAGATATCTTTTGGTAAGTCCTAGAAGCACAATAATGGTGGCCAACGGACAACTAACATCATATCGATTTCTTCTTCCGAGTCACTTAGGTCCTCATATTAGAGGCTTTCTGTCCAAGAAGAACACCTAAACCTCCCTCAGGGGTAGTTCCAAGGTATCCCCTTGTAAGTATCCAACTAAATGTGTCCTTGATCAATCAGCTGAAGAATTAGCAATCAATTTTCCTTACCCCATACAGATAATCGGAATTCGTTTGTGACCATGATTGGTAATTAGTCTATCGAGCATAGGAGGGCGGGTATCAAACCGGCCGCTGAATATCATCCTGAAATACTGGACATGGTTGATTACTTGTATCAGAATAAACTTTGATCGGTACAATTGAATTAGAGATTGTATGTTTAAAAGTGATGATTGTGTGTTTGATTAGGTGATATGTTGTTTGATAATGATATGGTTTGGTTTGAAATAAATTAACGTAATGAAGTTAATGAAAACTTATCAAAACGCGTGAGAAGCCTAGACAAAAACGAAGAAAAGAAAGAAATTTTGCCGAAGTAACTTCTTATCAAAACACAATATGGACTATCAAGCAAAACGCAATGGAAGTCTTGAGCAAAACGCAGTGATGTTGAAGCAAAACGTAATGATGAATGAAATTTTGCCAGAGTAACTTTCTATCAAAACGCAATGAGGGTCTTGAAGCAAAACGCAGTGGTCTTGTGACAAAACGCAGTGGTCTTGAGGCAAAACGCAACCAAATCTTAAAGCAAGACGCAGTGATGGTCTTGAGGTAAAATGCAGTGGTCTTGAGGCAAAACGCAACCAAATCTTAAAGCAAAACGCAGTAACCAAAACGCAGTCTTCAATAACCAAAATGCAAGAGCAAAACGCAACCAATAATAAGACAAAATGCAGTACAGTTGTCCTTTACCAAAACAACAAAATGCAGTGTACTATTTGAGGCAAAACACAATGAAGAATGTCTCAGAGAGGCAAAACACAATGAAGAAAAATACGAACTTTTTCACCTAAAAACACCTAAAAATCACCCTTTTGAATGTTTTTGCTGTAGTTTTTGCACAACTTGATCCTAGAAGCTAAACAACTATAGAAACACTAAATTTAACAGCAACAAACGTGATAATTAAAGAGTGTCAAGAATTAGACCATAAACCCTTCAAAAAACAAACTTTTTGATCTAACAAACCAAGAAAACGCACACTACAATCTAGCAAAACACTCATGGGCTCTGGATACCAATTAAGTATATGATATCATAACACAGCCTAGTATTAATGTTTGGTTCAAATTTGTCTAGTGTAGAAAAGTGGGACGTTCTAAGAGAAGGAAAATCACTTATGTGTGTTAGTCATACATTAAACATCCAACCCTTCCCATGCAGTGAAAGGGTATTTATACAAGAGACGGTGCCCCTAAAATGTGGCCCTTTAAAGCTAACAAGAGTGTAAAGACTGGCCCACACACCAAAAGTTGTAACGTTAAATAAACGAATAATAACTAAGACTACGATCTAACCTATTCTAGAAAATAACTACGGGGTGACCGTAGGGACTTTTTACATGGATTATCATAATCCAAACATGTCATGTGAAAATAAAAATGGACAAGGAGGTGTATTATGTTTAAATCATTATATTTTTGGCAAAAATAGCCGCCCTAATGTTTTACTAGATCATTCCATTAAGTACAGACACAGCACCAGGCAATATCAGACTTTACATAAGTTATTTAGCACTTAAGTTTCCTTAATGCCAAAACTAGTCCCTAAAGTTTAGTTATCAAGGATAGGTCTTACATTTTGCAATAATACCTCTAAAGAATTAAACACATAACAAATAAAGCCTGATTGAGTTAAAATTAATTAACTCCCATTTAATTATTCACCCTTTATTATTTAAAACCGTTTCCTTTTATCACAAATTGACCTTTTTGAAGAAGATATTTGACATTCTCTCCCCTTCAAACAATGACCCATTTTCTATTTAAAGAGTTGTAGTCGTTGATTGAGTGGTTAAATGACTTTGAAAATGATTTTTTCTGATGAATTTCTAAAGATGATTATATTATTTTTGAAAATCAACACCCAATAAATAAGATTTCTCTTATTTTGACACATAAGCGCACTGACACGTACACTTATGGAATATAGGAAGCACGGGTTGTGATGCAAAGTAATCACAAGCCTTTTCATGGTCATAAAGTAGACCACGCCCGAGAATAAATTCCCGTTGAGAATACAAGTTTTCTTTTTGAGATACTTGCCTTTAAGATGATGACCGGGTTGCTATCCGAAATAATAGTAAGCCATATTTGGCATGTTTTGAAAGCTTTTAAACTTCTGCTCGAACTTCATTTACAGCCTCGTATCATTATTGAATGACATTTCTAAGGTCATAAATGTTATCAATTTTTAGAAGACATGCCAGAGATACATATTTTTATATTTTTCTAATTTTTTAAAATTTTATTTTATTTTTGAAAATTTTATATAAAAGAAAAATATTTTTGTGTTTTTATGTTTTCTTATGTACATAAGATACAGGATATGTGTTACCACCATTACTCATCCGTTTCCTCTGCCATACTTTTCAACGTTTCCAGAGACATGCTTCTCATACCGAGCTTTTTGATCATGAAGTTGAATCTTTCTCTGCAATGGTTTAGGTGAAGCTGTCGAAGCCAGCTGGTAATTCGAGTCCAAACAAAGTAAGCTCCCTGATACCATCACCAATTCTTCCTTATAAAATGGTATCATACCATCGAAGTGCTTATGCGTTGTGAGTGTTGAACTATTGTTACAGCATAAGGCAATGTACTTTTGTATCGTAGTACAAGAGGAATCTAATGAATTGAAAACCATAAAAATCGGTTACTGTACACGCATCTAAATGGATTTGTGGCACAACACCCAATAAGGCCTATATTCCAGCCTCTGTACTCGAGATGGCTGTGCACTTTTGCTTCTTGGATAACCAGCTAACAAGTTTGTCACCTAAGAACTGAGCGCTTCCAGATGTACTACGTCTAGTGTCTTGACACCCCGCATGGTCTGCATCTGCATATATTGTTAGAGACATGCTGATATCCTTTAAGTACCAGAGACGCATGTTAATGGTTCCCTTAAGGTATCAAAAGATCCGTTTTACCGCTTGTAAGTGCTTTTCGGTAGGCTTTGCCTGATACCGAGCACATAAGTAGACTACATAGATAAGGTCAGATCTACTGGATGTAAGATACATAAGGGATCCAATCATGCCACGGTAAAGTATATCATCAACTTGTTTCCCCTGTAGATCTTTATCTTGTTTACTTTTTTCTACCAAGGATGTGTCGATAGAATCAATAGTAAGCAAACCATATTTTTAACAATTTTAGAAGCATATTTAGATTGGTTTATAAAGATGCCTCTTGGACTTTGGGAAATTTATAATCCTAAAAAGAATGACATCTGCCCCATCATTGACATCTTGAACTTAGTGGTCATCTGATTAGAAAACTCATTACATATGGCAGTATTAGTGGATGCAAATACAAAATCAATCACATAATATGTACCATAAATAGGTTCGATCCCCATCATGCCGTGTAAGATGTAAGAATCAACTGCACCTTTGGAGAAATGTTATGAGATTAGGAAGCTTAACAGCATGTCATACCATGCACGTGGTGCTTGTTTGAGACCGTATAGGGCCTTTTTCAGCTTGTACACATGCGATGGGTTGTCCTAATCAACAAATCCTTCTGGTTGAGAAACATAGACCTCTTCTTTAAGCTCGCCATTTAAAAATGTTGTTTTGACATCCATTTGAAAAATCATCATATTCTTGTGAGCGACATTCACTATGAAGATATGGATGGCCTAAATTCTAGCAACCGGTGCAAATGATTCCTCGAAATCAATTCCCTCTTCTTTCCTAAATCCTTGAGCAACTAGTCTAGCGTTATTCTTTAGTACCCCTCCAAATTCATCCGTCTTGACCTTATAAATCTATTTAAGTTTGATCAATAACACTTTATCTGGACACGGCACCAATTGCCAAACTTGTAGCCTTTCAAATTTATGAATTTCTTCTCTCATTGCATCGATCCATGACGGTTCGGTCATTGTTTGTTTGAAGTTCTTTGGTTCTATAGAAGTTAGGAAGGCATCAAAATAACACCACATGGCGTCAGTTTGGAGTTGCTTTCTCGTAGAGACAAAGCGAGAAGGATCGCCGATCATGTTTGCTATATGATGATACTTAGTCCATTTACCAAGGTGTTCAAATGGAGTATGAGTTTGTCTCACATTCGATGATGACCCTTGAGAAGTTGATTCTTCATGAGGAGATTCATTAAGTAGATCATAACGAAAGATTGGTGTTTTTGGTGATTCTTCAAAACCTTGAAAAATGTTTAGAGATTGTTCTTGTTCTTGTATTGATGGAGTACTTAATGATGGAGCATCCTGGTTAATGGAAGTTGACACAGGAGAATCAGCTAAATCCACAGCTCTCGAAGCAGCAGCTTCTTGAACTAGAGAAATAACATTTGATGAAGGAGTGAAGTATTCATCGAACATAGGTTGAAACAAGTGATCCCAATCATCTCTGTTTGGCAGAATACAAGGTTGTTGAGAAACAATGTTTGGAACGAGTCCTGAACTGGATGTTACAGGAGTCATAGACTGAAGCCCGAGACCTGAACTAAATTGTTCAGAAGCCATTGCTGTCAGCTCAACGAATGTCCCATAAATTGTTTCAATAATTTTCTGGGTTCTTTTGTTGTAGATTCTGAACGCTTTCTTTGCGGCCGTGTAACCAACAAAAATACCAATGTCAGCTTTTGCATCTAATTTCCCTAGGTCGTCATTATCATTGGTGGGATAACAGAGTGCACCAAAGACATAAAAGAATGATAAATCTGGTTTCTTATCTTGCAAAAGCTCATATGAAGTTTTATTGTATCAACGACAGATTAATGAACGGTTTTGGATGTAATAGGTTGTATTGATTGCTTAGGCCCATAAAAATAATGGAGCTTTAGAAAATATTAACATTGTACGAGTAGCTTCTACAAGATGTTTGATGCGAGATGCCAACATTTTCATAAAATTCATGAAGTGTCTGATTGACAAATTTGGTTCCATTATCTTTTGTCCTTAAAAATCTGACCTAATTAAATCTTGAGTAATCGTCGACAATCACTAAGATATACCTTTTCCCGTTAATACTCGCCATACGCATCGGGCCACACAAATCCATATGCAAAAGATATAGCTTTTCTTGGTTAGTGTCTTCAGCTTTGAGTTGATGAGAGGATTTCTTGCTTTTTCCTAATGCACATGCTGAACATATATGATTTTTTGAAATTTAAGCCTTGTAATGCCTCGTGCAATACCGTCTTTAGCTAGCTTGTTAAGAGTACCGAAGTTGAGATGAGATAAACGACGATGCCATAACCAGCTCTTAGTCTTTGATGCTTTGGATAGAAGACAGATCAGAGATGTTTTAAGCATGTCATCAAGAGAAATTGTGTACAAATTTGTGTCACGGGATCCAAAAATTAGATCAACACCTTCTAAATTACGAATAAAGCAAGTGTTTTTCCAAAATGCAACTTCAAGATTCGCGTTACAAATTTGACCAATAGAAAACAAGTTATGTCTAAGCCTATCGACGTAGTATACTCTTGAGATAGTTACATTTCCCAGCTGATAATCACCATACCCCATAATCCTTGCAATATGGTCGTTCCCGAATCTAACTGTACCCAGAAATTTACTAACAAAGTTCATGAGCTGAGAGCGGTTCCCTGTCATGTGTTTCGAACATCCGGAGTCCAAATACCAAAGAACAATCTGGACAACCTGTCATGACAAGAGAAGAAAAAGATGGAATATCTGTAGCATTGGATCCCCAAGTATAATTGGGTTCCAAGTGGTTAGCATTCTTAGATTCTACAATCTTAGTTGGTTTACTCGAACCTACATTTTTAACTTTTTTAGGTTTCCTGCTGTAGACTTTAAGCTTTGGTTTTTGTGTTTCAACTGAGTAGGAAGGGATTTTCTTAAGAGGCCCTACGTTAGCTGAAGTGATCCTAGTTAAAGGCACTATTAACCAACTGATATGAAAAGTTCTGCATGTTTTGTTTCCCACTGAATCCTACTTCATAAATACAAGACCGTAGGTTTCCAAATCTTTTGTTTTTTAATTTCTTAGCAGATATATCACGGCTATTCACATTTACCACAAATTAAAATAACACTATCGATGAACACCATCAACATAGATTTCTTACATTAGCACAATATGTACAAATTAGCATTTTAACAGTGATTGCTTAACACAACAACACAAATGAGTTTTAATAACACATGATTCTTTTTTATTAAGTTTCCTAGGTGGGCTTCTACTTATTCTTCATTTCCTACTTGTTGGGTTTATGCAAGATCTGTCAATCCTTTTATTGCTTATAGATTGATCCGCAATTACTAGTAGAACCTTCAATCTTGTACGAGACAACAACATGGGTGTTAGTATCATATGTTGTAGATGACTGCTACCTGTTTAAATTTTCTGAGGAGTGAGAGGTTCAGCAACCTAAACTTTCTTGACCTTGTTTTTTTTGTGTGACAACAACCTTTTTTCGCATTAAGTTAATCGCATTAGAGGAAATTATCTTGAACATATACAATAACTCCTGAATTCATTGGGCATGATACAAGGTAAAGTTTTTAACTCTTTATCTAAAGTTGTTTTGCTTTAGCTTGTTCAACTATTCCATAAAATATCAGCTTGTTTCCTGAGTATACTTAAGTATCTACGTGAACATCCTATTTTACATACCAAGGAGCTAAAGGTTCTAAATCTAGCTTGAACATGCCTGGAAAAATAGTGTAGGCAGATGGTGTTTGTGCAGCAATATCAACAATTTCTTTCCTTTTAATTTTCGTAAATTGTTTTTTAATGATGTTATCACAAAAACTTTATCTTTAATTTGAGCTTTTAAATCCTCATTTTTAGCAGATTTTAAGTTCAGTTTATCAATTAAAGAGTCACTCTGTTCTTTAATGCGAACACGTGTCTTTTTGATTGAGTTAAACTACGCTTTAAAAAACCGTTTCACATGATTAATTTCATTACAAAGATGCTTGTTTTCAGAAAGCAATTTTGCCACACTATTTTCCAGTTCTACATTTTTTGTCTCTATTTCATAATGATCATAATTGACATTCTCTTCCTTGGACTTTTCTCTCAATGATTTTATAGTTTTCTTCAACTTACAAATGATAGTGTCTTTGTCTTGAAACTGAGCTTTCAAATAATTCTTTTTAAAAAATTCTATAATTTCGAGAGCATTTTGATTATCACAAGATTCATCTTTTTGAAGAATTTCTTGATTAAGTTTTATTGATGCTTCAAGAGAAATACAATGTTTTTCAAGTTGTGAGTACCTTTTCAAAAGATTATTATGCGCATTTTGTGATTTCAAAAGCTCAGCATCAAGATTAAAACACTTATCACAAGATTTATTTCGCTTTCTTTTCATATTCACAGATTCACCAATCAAAGACATAGAATTCATCACAGCTAAAAGAACATCTTGAGACATGATTTGTTGTCAGAGTCTATCATTTTCCAAAAGTAATTCTTTCTTAGCAATTTTGAAACATTGTTTGTCAACTGAAAACTGTTGAACAGCAGCGTCCACTTGGTCAAAAGCTGTATGTACTTTGATTATTTCATTTAGAAGATCTTTATCAAACACATTGAAGATGTCTTTTAAAGATTTTAGAAATGGAATAATTTCATTGTTAAAAACAGCTTTTATATGTTCAAACCCCATTCACCCTATACGAGCATCAGGTGTTGTCCTCTTCTTTACCACAGAGTCAAATTGGGCGAGATGGAATGATGTGTTTCAAAAGCTTTAAATTTATAAGACTGAAAATACCGGATAATTATATGGAAACACACGGGTAAAAGTATAACCCACGTATGCAGTATAATCATTTTAGGTAAGACCAAGTCGTCCACAGGGATTAGAGTAGTGTTCAAATAATTAGAAACAAAATAGACTTTAACAATTTTGAAAATAATTTTTACTTTACCAATGATAAAAAGTATGACTACTCGGATAGTTGAAAAATAACTTATAAGTGTTGGAAATGATTTGACCTCGAAGATGGGGCATTAATTATAAAAGACGATATCTCGACATAAAATGTATTCAACAAAACAACTTGTTAACTAAAGACTTATGATTAGTTATACAAGACCAAATGTGTTACTCAATACCTCCCAGTTACTAATATTCCAATAAGCCTTAATATATATATCAATATACGAAAGTGGATTCCTCAAGCACAGACGTTCAAGACCATAATAAATGTTTAAAACCACATATATCATAATGAACTTTTGACCTATACCGATAATATTATTATATAATCAAAGAAGTTGATAAGAAAAATAGATAAGATAAGATAAAAATAGGTTTTCAACAAAGCTTGGGGAGAGCTTAAAATCTGATCAAGATCATACCAAACACTTATTCAATATCATAACTTTACTGAAAAGTCATAGATATTTAGCCCTTAATTGCTAAGGAGTTCATAACAAAAAGTACTCAATTACATAAATTTCCAATATTTCAATATCAAGTAAAGAAAACTTCTTATGTTTCTTGATCGTATAGATCTTTTTCATCCCAAGGGAAAAGGTATTTCTTGCTGTTTTGGTGAAAGGCGAGAGTTTTATTATTTTCATAATTTTAATTTTAGAAAAATCATATCTTTAATCTAAAAAGCAAGAGAAAAATGTTTTTCTTTTTCTTAAAAGGCAAGTTTGGGTGCAAAGTGCGGCGCACTTAGGAAAAAGTGCGGCGGACTTTGGGTGTTAATGCGATAGCATTTAATGGCTTTTACTGGAAGTGCGGCGCACTTACAAATAAGTGCGGCGGTTTTGAGGAGTTAATGCAGGTGCATTTATTAGACTTTAATTCTTCAAACTTTGGGAAAAAGTGTGGCGGTTTTGGCTTTAGAGGGAAGTGCGGCGCACAATGTTACAAGTGCGGCGGACTTCATGAACTTTAGCTAGAAATCTTTCTTTTCTTGTATTCGCCTCCCAAAGTGTATAGATTCTTGAGCTTGGGCCTGTAGTGTCTTCAAGTGAACCTATAAGTAATTCAAGCTAATTTAAGTACCAAAAGTTTACGAGAAATGATCAAATATACATAAATAACGCCATAGAAATATGTATAATTTGGGCGTTATCAAATCCCTCCACACTTAGCTTATTGCTTGCCCTCAAGCAATGGAAGCGAAAAAAATAAAATCATTTGTCGTGACTTGGAGAAAATTTTGATTTTTATAAGAGTTTGCATGTTAGATAGCTTTTCAGGCACATACATATAACATTGCACCTCACACAGGGGTAGTGTTTGATTTTTAAATTCACTCAGCCACTAAGATAGAGTTAAATATGCTATTATGAAGAACACTCAATTTGCACAAACATAATCTAGACAACTACCATAGGCTTGTACTTAACACATAAACCTGATCGAAGGGCAGAACTTTAGTACTAGAGATGATCCAATCTTCATGTGCCGAACATAAGCCTTTATTTCTTTGAACTATTATAACACACATATATAACTTTTTTTTTCATATGGTTTACTAAGGCTTGGCACAGAGCTTCTTCATTCAACTTTCAAATATTTCAGTAATATAGCATTAAAAAGAGTGCTTGCAGGAATAAGGACTTGCGGGATACATTTCATGTAATAGGCTTCGGTCTACTAAATGATGATTAAGCACAAGTTCTAAAGCTTCTAAATTACCGGCTCTCTCAAACATAATTATCAACCAATAACAATGTTCCAGAAAAGGTGACAATGACCATACGCACACATCCGTAACGACGAAATAGACACATATGATTGCATTCAAGCCTTAACTCAAAAAAGCTAAAGGCGTCAATTATCTTGGGTACCAAAGGTGGATACCCGAATATTCTAAAGGCTTATAATTCTTACAATTTACTAGACTAGGGTGTGCTAGCTATAATGTCAATCCGGTTGGATTTGCCTTACTAAGAGCATTTTTTACTTTAATTTGAAAACATATAATTAGAATTTTTCATAAAATATCAGTTGGAAAGTTTTTAATAGGGCAAACATAGAGGGATATGATTAATTTTTCCTATTTGTCTCCCCTCCACACTTAAGTTGAACATTGCCCTCAATGTGATAACTGATAATAGAGATAAAATAGGGAAAATTAAAGGAGAACGGTACTTCCCGGGGCATAGAGAAATGCATAGCTATAATAGAGCTATCTTGAGCATACTTCGTAATTTTCCATATCTTAAGGCTAAAATACCTGCATAAAAGTAAACATACAAAAGCACAAAAAAAGAAAATATTTTTGTTGATTTTTTTAGAAAATAAATAAAAGATATTAGTAAAATAATGGAGGAGGGACTCCTCCACACTTAAGTGAAGCACGGGTTGCCTTCCGAGAAACGCTTAATTTTTAAAAGAGTCGTTAGCTAGACTCGTACTTCGAGAGTCATTCTTTTGGGAAGAAAGGAGTAACTGCCTCCTTTGAGTTATTGTCTTCTTCATGATATAGTTTGAGTCGATGGTCATTGACTATGAACATCTTTCCATCTTTTCCATAAAGTTTAACATATCCAGATAGGTATTGATGTTTCACTAGATAAGGTCCCAACCATCGGGATCTGAGTTTTGGTTGTTTAAACTTGTACTTTGAGTGAAATAGCAGGACTTTATTTCCTTGTTTGAATTCCTTTCTCATTCTTAATTTTCTATCATGCCAGACTTTGGTTCTTTCCTTGTGTTGGTTCCCTAATTCACACAAACATATATAGATCTAAAGAGATCTAGAGAGAGAAAGTTAGAGAGAGAGAATAGTTGAGAGAG
>BQNB010153153.1:0-13403 GCA_026074375.1 Tanacetum coccineum
GGGCAAATCCCAATTGAAGGTTCAAAAGAGTAATTTAGGGGCCAAAGCTCAAAGTGGCAGGGTTATTTCATCATCAAGCCTTCTTATTGGTCAAGCCCATTAAGTACGGATCAAGGCTAAGGCAAAGAAGCACAAGGGATAGATGGATTTACACTGGATATACTCTCAAAAGAAACACAAGTGTCACATCACGGATTGCCACGCTGGCAATCCGTGTGTGCACAAACTTGATCCAACGAACTACAATGAAGATCCAATCATTAGGAGGAATGAATGGCAGAGATCAATGGGAGCGTGTGAAGGGAGCTCAGGCCTAGAAGCTTCATCAGAGTGCTATAAATAGCACACCTCACACACACATATATCTTCTTTTTTCTTGTAATTTTTCCTTTAAGTAAAAAAGTTAGCTTATTAAGTTTTTAGTTCAATTGTAATTTTCATATTTCAATCTCTTGTAATCCGTTTTGATCATTAATAAAAGTTCACTTTAGTTTACATTACTTTGTTTTACATACATAAGCTCTCAATTTCTCAATTAAGCTCTAGTTTGATTGATAAGCTCTTAATAAGCTCAGCAGCTCTCATGAGTCTATAAGCTCATGATTTGAGCTTAATTCAATCCTAATCATACCTAAATATCTAAAATCAGTTTAACTAATACCTTACCTTGACTTGTGGACTATTAAGCTAAATGGAAGGGGAGCTAGCCTTGGAAGAGCTCCCAAGGACTTCACTGGCTTATCTCTGATAAGCCAGAGCAGTAGATAAGCTCTAAGAGCCTCTTTTACCTTTGTTTAGCTAAGGTGCATTGTAAGTTTCCATTTAAATCTTTTGTCCTTAAATTCTAGTTTATAAAACTGCTTAGTAGATTATTAGTTTTGGTTAATTGCTTCTTAGTTGTTTAATTTAGCTTGTTTGAGTTTCATTATGCTTAATAGTCATGTCATTTTATCTGTTTTCAGTTTGAGTATCTCAATTCTTAGTTTGTTTAATAATCTGTCATAAGAGTCATAAAAATCCAAAAATACAGTTAGAGTAGTGTAGATCTTAAGTTTAGAATTTAGCTTAATCAGTTGTTGATTTTATGTTTATTAGGGTCATTATAAGCTAAATAACATCTAGAACTTAAGATTAGTTTGTTAGATCTTAATTTCATAAGCTATTTTAAAATCTGTCATAGGTTAAGGAGTGTTTGGATTTAGCTAGTTTGACCTTTAAAAGTCAAAATGACTTGTGCAGTTTGTGTGGGTTAGTTTTGTTATTAGTTTAGACTAGTAGTAATTCAGTTTTTAGAAGTTAGTTTTTATTTGATAAAAAGTTACGGCTTAACTTTGGTGTTTTAGCACCAGGGTAAATTTTCTTTTATCTCTGCTTGTTAAAATCTTTACCAAGTCATCCTAGGCTTGGTTCTTTCTTGCTATGAGTTTAAAGTCACTCAATAAGAGTGTGTAGTGCAGGTTAGTCCATTAAGGACACATGCACATTTGTGCTTTGGCCTTTGCCAATTGCACTAGCAGTGGTAACAAAGTTACCACTGCTGTCACTTTTAGTTTCAATTTTAGGTTAGTAAATATAAGTCTTAGGATTTAAAATTCAGTTTACTTATAGAATAGTCATAGCTTAATGTAATTTAGGACTTACTTATTGTTTTCCACCTTATTTGTTAGGTTATTTTTAGCATTAAAAAAGTTCATAAACAGCCAAAAGCCAAAAACAGTAGTGATAGTTTTTTAGCGTTTAAATTTTGATTTCCAGCTTAAGGTGTTTGTTCTTATGATCTAAATTAGTAGTTAAATAGTAGATAGATAAGTTTTTAAGAGCTTAGAGTTTAGTTTAGCTTAATGAGTGTTTTAGCTTAATTGGATTTTGTGATTTTTGAGTTAAAATGTGAGTTTGCAGGTTTAATCATTAATTTCAGATAGTGTAAAGAGTTTTTAGCTAAGTTCATTTGTCATTATTAGATTAAGCATATCATAAGCTACTTAGAACTTCTTTTGTTTTCAAAAATGAGCTTATATTAAAGCTAGTGCAAGCTTTTAAGTGAAAATCAGCAAAAACAAGCTTTAAACCCTTCTAACTGTAACAGCTTATTCTTAAGTTGTTTTAGAGCTTATTAGTAAGTTTTAGTCTAAGTTGTTTTTATAAAAAGTGCTCAAAATATGTCCTTTATCAGTTCCAATAATTAGTTTTTGCAAAAAGTGAAAAATAAAAAAATAGCAAAAAGTGGGGTTGCCAGACCTCGAACCCACGACCTCTCCCTCATAGTCCATACGTTTTATCATTGTGCTTCATAGCGCATCAACCCATTATCTGCCACAATCTAATACTTTGTCACATTTTCATTTCCTTTATAAACAATAAGCCGTAGCTTATTCATAAGCTTATTGAGCTTATTCTTTAAGCTGAGTTACTCCTTTAATTTTTCTTGTGTTCTTTATTAGGTTTTAGACTTTTCCTGAATTTTCCAAATTTTTCTCTTTATTTTATAATTTTCTAGGATTTTTCGTAGGTTTAAAAATTGAAAAATCATTAAAAAATAGAAAAAGTTTCAGAAAATTACAAAAAAATAGTTTTTAGTTTTATAAAAATTAGCTTTAGTTTTACATTAAGAAAAATCATTTTCACCCTTTTTAGATTTTTATTTTCATCTTTGAGCTTTTATTTTTAATTTTAAAATAGTTAAAAATTGTTTTTTGAGTTTTTATGTTATTTTAGACTTTTCTAAGGTTAAAAATTATTTTTCTAAATTTTTAGGGCTTAATTTGCTATTTTTTAGGATTTAATTAGATTAAATTAGTTTTTAAATCATAATAAATTCAAAATTAATTAAAAAATGTTTTTCTTTTTCTTAAAATTTTCTTTTGTCCTATTTTAGGTTTAGAAATTTAGTTTGCATTTTTAAGGGTTAAACTTAGTGTATTTGTTTATTTGTCGCGTTTTATTTGCTCTCGTTAATTAGTTTAAGTGTTTAATTGATTTTAATTGTTCATCTTAATTGTTGCTTTTATTTAGTAGTTATAGAAAATCAAAAATATCTTTTCTCTCATTCAAATCATAATCCGAGCTAAAATGTGGTTTCAATTTCACAAGTCGTTGGGGAAACGACCCGGGTGATCATACTTCCCGGTTAAATATACGTATTATATATTATATATCTTTACGACATACACGGTGTCGTCCTCTAGATGAATTATAATCAATATATAAAGATGCTTTATGCGGATGCTTTAATTGTGACAGAATTAATGTGTCTAGGTCTTAGGATGAAGTCCCGCCTAAGTCTAAGAATGATATGCCTCTTCGAGATAAGTAATCATTGCACTGAATAAACAAACCAACTTCTAATCGGATTAATGATGGCTAATACAGTTTTCTATCAAAAGGCTCGACCGCTGTTTTATCTTCTGTTAATTTGCTTGCGTGGGTTAAAGTGTCTTGAATTGATTATAGTCACCAACCAAACCTGTGCCAGTCTCTTAGGCTGAAAACCCCCTTTTACCTGTTAGAATTAGGATTATAACTAACATAGGATTAGCATAGGTTTGACTTAGATTAGGATTAACTTAGATTGGATAACCAAAATATAAATAAATTGAGAGATTTAACCTCGGTTCAAGTGTTTGACACCCTACTTACCATGAACCTACTACCGATCGGGTACACTGCCCGCTAAAGTGTTGTTTTTGGTTAAGTCGGCAAAATATAAATTTAAAACTTGAATCATAAAAATATACACCACACAACGACAAATCAACTTCATTTAATGTCAAGTAGGAAAATCTCAGAGTATGGTTGCTGAAAAAGTTGATATCACATAAACCAGTGTCACAGTTGATTCAAAAATGATAAAATAGCAATGATTTTTGAAAAAAATGGTTCAAGCCTCGTAACACAATGTCAACAAAAGTTCCTTCAACAAACACGATAGTTATGACATCAATGATAGAGTTAGAAAGTCTATTCGGTCCTTTCTTCGATGAATATTTCAATGGAGAAAATCAAGTTGTTTCAATGTCTTCCGCTGTTACTACTGTTGATGCATCCGATAAACATCAACAACAAACAGATTCAACTTCATCTACTTCAGCTCTAGCACCAACTGTCACTGTTGATGGAAACTTTGACTTGTAAATATTTTTATTTTTCTTTTTATTTTGATTTATAAATATTTTTGAAAAAAAATACAAAACCAACAAAAAGAAATAGAAAAATATAAAATCTAGAAAAAAAAATATAAAATCAAAAAATTTCAAAAATACCAAAAAGAATCTTCTCGACATGTCTCTTGGAATCGATAACATTCACGTACCTAAAAATGACGATTAACATTGACAAGGGTGTGTAAATGAAGTTCGAGCAAGAGTTCAAATATTTCAAAACATGTCATTTCTAAATTTTCTTGATGACTTATGTACATTTCAGTGCATAACTCAGACCCGAATGTAATAGGAAAGTGTACGTTTCAGTGAGTTTACTCTAAAAATAGAAGAGAAGTCTTCTATCATGTGTTTTAAAAACCGTTGAACATAATTTTTTAAAAAGAACTTTCAATGTCAAATTGTTATAATATAAATTGTGGTATCTTTCCATCATAAGTGGTATTTGTTAAAATTGTGTGTTCAACACTCTCTTCTTCAATATATTTAACATTTGATACAATATTCAATATTTATAAGTGGTACAATTGGTAAAAAGAATGCTCAAAAATGTCATCGTAACAAGTGGATTAATTTGGAGCTTTTAAAACCAAATCCTTTTAATGTATTTTGGGTACATCTCATAAATGTCAATTTTATGTATCCAAAAATATTCAAGTGAAATTAAAATGTAGTATATCAAATGTCAATTAATAATATACATTATTCACCAAGGCATCTCACTCCGTCGTCAACATATTTGTGATGTCATATCATTTTTTCCTTGTAATGTTAAGTTTTAAAAATTAGTGGTATCTCACATACTGTGTTGAAGGGGAGCTATCAGAAAAATGAATTCATGCAATATCATGTATAATTTTTCTCCCCATGGAATTTTTAATGGCATAAATTTTAATCAATTGGTATTTCAAATACTAAATGTTTTATTATTTAAAATAAGAGGAGAAAATGTGATTAAAATGTGATATATAAGAATGTGATCTTTAAGACTCTAAGTGCAACTCTTTCCTTCGTGTGCAAAACAATTTCGAATCTCGGTGCACATGTGTAGGGGGAGTATTTCAAAATGTCTGTATCAAAGGTTTTATGGTTCGATCTCTATACCAACAACCAATTAATCTCACGACGTCGATGAAGTCATAAGGTGGTTAGGGTTAGGTATAAGTCCTATGATCCAACCAGAACTAGAGGGATCTACCCAAGGACAATCCATAGTTAGAAATAGCAGTCCTTAGGTATGATTGGAGATGAATGAGAAACGGGAATAATGCCGACTAAGATTGAGCTAACACTGGAACAATCACAACAAGGTGTTAGTGATGACGTCTTGGTAAGCATTGAAGGGGTTGAAGAATTAAAAAGAAATGTATGGATAAAGGGTGAAAAGAAAGAAGCCCTCCACACAACTTAGAAAAAGAAATGTATGGATAAAGGGTGAAAACAAAGCAGCCCTCCACACAACTTAGGCAGAAACCGGGTCAATACATAATCTATCAAAATCACAATGATGATTGTTGATATTGAAGAAAGTCGTCATGGACCCAGTGATGCAATGCACAACCCTTCCCAGCCATTCGAGTTTCTCTCAAAAGAAACTTGTCTCATTTGTCATGGAGATACACACATTATCTATTGACATCTCACTCCGAGATTGTTGATATTGAATAGGTGGCAGTCTGCTCCAGCCTCCGATTACTAAAACCAAAGTGCACAAATCGAGTCTAGAGCCAGAAGAGATCAAATTATAAATCTTATTAGGACACAATGTCAAAATACACTTGTTGAACACCATAAAGTTTACAAGCTGTAACAAAGAGTGCTACGCATTATCCTTGAGATCTTGCCAGAACATCCGAGTGATACTTAAGTATTCACAGTGAAAATGGAAATCCTGCTTGAGCCAACATCAAACAAGCTCTTGGTAGGTGACTTGCAAGATTCTATATGAATCGAACTTGTGACAACTAGATATCGATTTGGTCAGTAATTGAATTGACGACTCAATCAGAAAGATAGCAACTATCTGACTCACTCTTACCGTGTTGTCTGCTTTGAGACACTCTAGTAACGAGAACGGCTAGTACAGCTGCGAAACCCTGTCAAGAAGATTCATATGAATTCTATCTGATCACAGGCAGTATTTATACTGATTAACGGGGAACCGTGGTCATTAAAACCGTATTCGACGAAGTGACAAAGACACTTTCGTCCATATCTGTTATTTATCACTAACCTTTTAAATGCAGATTTATACGTCGGTGTTGCAACCATGTAGCAGCAAAGTCGGATTCATTACCACATACTCATACTTGAGCTATAAAAGTCAATCATTTATCATCAAGAGTGTTAATCCTAAACTTCCTCAAAGATCTTCAAAGATCTTCAAAGTCAAATCAAGAATCGTATTTTAGGGAGATTGTTAGCCTTATGTTCATATAAGTCAAGCAAGAATGCAATAAGTATGAGTATGTCGGTCAAGAGCACAAGTTGATCAAGAAAGTCAAATAAAGATGATTCAAGTCAAGGAGATTATGCAAGATGAAAGATCTCAAGAACTCAAAGTCAAAAGATGAAGGCTCAAGATCAAGATCACATATACGACACCGAAATAATGTTATCAGTCGTCTTAAGCATGAATGAACAAAGCCATTACAAACAAGAAAAGACAAAGACAAGACCAAAGAAGGCAAAGCTTAAATGTTATATCTTCAACATTGGGGAAGATAAAGTCAAATCAAGATAACCTCCATCAAGAATGTCAACGTTGGGGAGATCAAAGAAGACCTCAACATTGGGAGATTGTTAGCCTTAATTTTATATAAGTCTAACAAGAATGTTATCGGTCTTATTAGTCAAAGTTAGTCTTGTAATGTAATAGGCTATTTGAGTTCAACGGGCTTGGATTGTAATCTAATATTGTCCGTGTTTTGAGCTCAAATCCCAAGATAAGGCAAGCCCGACCTAAGTTAAAAAGCACATGGCCCATGGTGGCCTTAGGGTATAAATAGGACCCTCTCCAGACATGGAGAGGGTGTTGGTTACCGTTTCTTATATTTGTATGTGTGTGTAATCATCCACCACTCCTCTCTTTCTCTCTAATCTAATATTCTCTCTTTCTTCTTTCTACTTTTCTTTCTTTTCTTCTTTCTTATTTGGGTTCATAAGTGCTTATTGGGTATGCTTATTAGTTGTGATATGGGTTAAGTTTAGGGATAACACATGTTCTCCTGTCTTTTAGCACTAGAGTCTCTGTTGTCAATCTGGAACATGAAATCTTCCCAAATTAATTCCACAAAATCAACATTCTTTTTGTAGAACATCCCTCACAGGATTTGAGCTCTTGAAAGTCTGATCTTATCAAGACCTGTGGTTTTCCCAAAAAGGAATTTGTTGATGATGGTAGCAAAGGTTCTTCATGGTTGGTGCATGTGGCCTGTATACACCTCAGTAACAGATCCAATATCTCTTTTGTAGCCAGGTTCCTTGATGAATGAGATAATTTCATCATCAGAAGGAGGTTTATCACTCTTGATTCGGAAGTCTAGGACAGATCTGAAGAATATCTCGAAAGACTTCCACATCAATTCTGCACCTTTTCTTGTCAAGCTTGAACTAGTACGAATATGAGACTTTAATCTTGGAGACGGTGAACCATAACTGTTGCATATAAATTTCCGGTACATCTGCAGTGATCAGGAAAGTAGGGAAGCAAGAAGAGAGTACGAGTGCATCAAAGACAACTTGATAAGTAGGTTCCTTTTGAGTTTTTGAGGGATTAATTCTCATGTTGCACTTGCCAATCTTGACTCGATCATCAGGTGCGACCAAAGCTTTGTCAAGAGCAGTTTGTTGAGAAATAATAGGATTCATGGTTCTTCTAAGAATTATCCAATACAATTTATATGCAAGCAGATATATATTACTGATTGAGAATTTGGTTCATGTATTTAGATAGTTTTAAGATGCAAGTTGTGATTATTAACTAGAGAATTAAGCAAAAATTATTAGGCAAACAACTATAAAACACAACAAAGGTCAATGAACAAATATTAGAAAGTCAACTTATTAAATATTGGTCAAACAGGGTCAAACATGCAAATTTCAATCTAGGTCAAACAAAGTCAAACCTAAATAATCATGTATGTGTCGCCTAGTACTATTTGACAGTGTATGTTTCGCCCAATTATAATCTTAGGTATGTTTCACCTAGTCATAATCTTAGGTATGTTTGGCATAGAGTAAAACACGTATGTTTTGCCTAAGTAACACGTATGTTTCGCCCAGGTTTAACTAAACGTATGTTTCGCCCAAGTAAAAACGTATGTTTCACCTAGGCTTACTAGGATCATTGTATCACATATAAACACAAACCCAAGAACATTTTCACGTTCTTACCAATTTCCTAAAAATTTTTACCTAAGAATCAACAATAACTCATTCAAGAGTTAACCCTGTTAGCCTCAAAATATTGAGTCGAACAATGAAGTTCATTCATTATGAATATTAGGTCTCGTCTTTATTTATGTAATGTTGTAATAGGCTAGAATGGTAAACGGGCTCGTTTATGTAATCTAATCGGTCACGTGTTATGGGCTAAAGCCCAAAGTAATCCTAATTATTCCCGAGCCCGGCCCATAGAAAGCCCATATACATGTAAGCCTCATGGTGTAAGTATAAATACCCCTCTCCAAGGATGGAGAGGGTGTTGGTCTTATTTGTTTTCACATACTTGTTTAATCAGCCATCTCATTTTCTCTCTTTATTTCTCTCTCTAACTTCTCTATATTTTTCTTCATTTTTCTTTTTATCTATTTTTCTTATCAAATCCATGGTGAAGTAAAAGTGTATATGGGATCCTACATTTGGTATCAATCGCCACAGGTGGGTTTAGTGTTTTTGTTGTATGAGTCTACACAAATTATTTGTTGTTCGTGTCTACAAATTTGTATTTTAGGGATTGTTACAAAACTGTTCATCTCATTTTGTTACAAAACGTGTGTTAAAAAAATATACATTTTGTCTTTTGGGAGAAAAGTTGTCATTTTGGACTACAATTAAGTCATCACCTCTGTTTTCATCATTTTTCTTCCTTCACTGTAATAGATTCTTGTTGTTTATTCTCGTCATCACCATTATAGTTTATCGTAGCTTATTATTTGTGGTGTTACCTTTCTTCTAGAAAGCTTATTTGAGAAAGACAAGATCTACGTTTGAAGACAAGAAGAGACAAGGACGTACGATTTAGAGTTTTGCACAAAGGTTGAAGACAAAGAAGATAGTACAAACCGATCTACTGCCAACCGATATATTGCGACCTAGTGCAAACTGATCTACTCAAAAGCTTAGAGCAACCGATCTACTCAAAAGCTTAGAGCAACCGATCTACTCAAAAGCTTAGAGCAAACTGATCTACTCAAAAGCCTAGCACAAACCGATCTATTGCAACGTCTAGTACAAACCGATTTACTTAAAATCAATAGGAACCGAACTACTCACAACCAATAGGAACCGATCTACTTGTTTTAAGTAATTTTCGAGTTTTCGGTTTCAAGTGACGGTTCATTACGTAGATTATAACTTATATCATTGTGATCGTGATCCTTTTTCGATCAACGTGGTATATTTGCTTTTCACCGACGACAACCGTAGCATTCTGCGAGATTAAAATATAAAACGTTTCATTTTTGTGTAAATTCAATAGAAAAAGAAAAAGATTTAGGAGGGAAAATTTGTCATTAATTATCAAGTTTTTCAAAATGGTCCATGCAGCCCCTATGTTTCAAGATTAATTCACTACAAGTCCCTTTGTTGCTAATTAACCCTCTTTGTTGAAACTTCTTTTCACCATTAGTCCTTACAAGTTACGTTAGTCATTTTAAGCTCATCAATCGTTAACAAAAGCTCAAGTTCTTCGATTACAACAACGATTTCAACCACAATTAATTATTGTTTCACGGTTTCTTCTTGATTTTCTAAAATCTTGCGAAAGTCTCAATTCTTTTCTCGGGTTAAATCATAGATTTGTAAAATCCCGTGAACGTTAATTGATTTCAATCCACAGCAACAATCACTTTACATACTTAAGATCCTACAAATCATTTTCACTTCATAATTTAACAAATCATTCATCATGACAACTCCAATCACAACTTTCACACGACAGTCAAATGCATATATAACCTACATGGCAGCTGGGTTCAAGGAATGTCATCAATGCTCGCAACGAGAAGATATGCTCAATGGCAATCACGTTTCTTAAGATACATTGATACAAGACCAAATGGTGATGCCTTGAGGAAATGCATTTTGGAAGGTCCATACCAACCAACTACTGTCACAATCCCAGCTGTACCTGCAACAGAGAATTCTCCAGCAGTTCCAGAACGAACAGCAGTTGAGACAATCTTGACTATGTCTCCTGAAAACAAAGCTCATTATGAATCAGAAAAGGAAGCAATCCCATTTAGCTAATTGAATTGGAATTGGGGATGAAATCTACTCAACTATTGATGCATGCAAGACAGCTCATAAAATGTGGATAGCTATTGAAAGGCTACAACAAGGTGAATCTCTCAACATTCAAGATGTCAAGACTAATTTGTTTTGGGAATTTAGAAAATTCACTTCTCATGATGGAGAGTCCATGGAGTCATACTACTCCAGATTTTACAAGATGATGAATGAAATGATAAGAAACAACTTGACAGTTGCTACGATGCAAGTCAATGTTCAGTTTCTTCAACAACTTCAACCAGAATGGTCAAGGTTTGTGACAATTGTCAAGCAACAACACGTCTTGGATACAGTCTCATATCACAAACTCTTTGACGTTCTGAAACAATATCAAAAGGAAGTTAATGAAATCCATGCTGAAAGAATAGCCAAGAATGATAACCCATTAGCACTTGTTGCTGCTGCTCAACAATATCCAGATCCTTATTATCAAGCACCAAAATCTCACAAATCATTTGCACCACCATCAAAACAATCATCTTCCACCAGATCTAATGCATCTACCAAATTCAAAGGCAAAGGCAAAGAGATAGCCAAACTAATTACACCTCCATCTGAGTCAGCTTCTGAAGAAGATAATGATCCTGAACAAGCTCAGAGAGATAAGGATATGCAGAAGAATTTAGCACTCATTGCAAAGTACTTCAAAAAGATCTACAAACCTACCAACAACAACCACAAAACTTCTTCAAACTCCAGAAATAAGAATGTGTATACTACTCCAAGGTACAAGAATGACAATCAGACTGGATAGTTTGGGAATCAGAGGACAATGACAGTTGCTGGGGCTAGGGAGACTGTAGGCAGTCAGGTAGTGCAGCAGACTGGGATACAGTGTTTCAATTGCAAGGAATTTGGTCACTTCGCTAAGGAATGCAGAAAACCAAAAAGGGTGAAAGACTCAACGTATCACAAGGAAAAGATGTTGTTGTGCAAACAAGCTGAGAAAGGTGTTCCATTACAAGCAGAGCAAGCTGATTGGCTAGAGGACACGGATGAGGAGATTGATGAACAAGAATTGGAAGCACATTACAGTTTTATGGCAAAGATCCAGGAGGTTCCTACTGCAGACTCAGGAACTGATACTGAGCCATTGGAACAGGTACACAACGATGCTGAATATAATGTGTTTGCCAATGTGAGACAGCATTCTGAGCAACCTGAATCCACTAGTAACACATGTTTAGTGGAAAAGGATGATAGTAATGTCACTCCTGATTCACCGGATATGTGTGATAATGATATTCAGACTGACCAAAATGCTGAAGATGAGCGTGTTGCGCTTGCTAATTTAATTGCAAATTTAAAACTTGATGTTGATGAAAATAAAAAGATTCAAAAGCAATTAAAGAAAGCAAACGCATCACTTGCTCATGAATTGAAAGAGTGCAAATCTATTCTTGCGGAAACTAGTAAAACTCTAGGGGAGTCTAATAGTATTCGGGATAGTTGTTTAGTTGCACTTCAAAATAAACAGACTGAGTTTGAGAGGTACAAGGCCTTAAATGACCGTACAGTTGACTATGACAAACTTGAACGTAAGTTAAATGAAACTCTAGGACTATTAGCTCAAAAAGACATTGACATAAAAGAAGGTTTAAAACTTAAAGCCTATGAAATTTTAGTTGTCCAAGAAACATAATGAGTTAGTCAAACAGAGTCTTTTAACAAAGTTACATTTTGAAGGTCTTGCCAAAGAGAAAACAAAGGTTATAACGGATTTGAAACTTAAGGAAGAAAAAGACATCGACAAAATGATTTCAATGGAAAAGCAATTAAAGTTTTTGAATAAAATTGTTTACAAAAGGAATCAATCAATTCAAACCATACATATGTTAGCTCCTAAAGGCCCAACATTTAGTGGTAGACCAACCTTTCCAAATCCAATGTACCTCAAAAAGGCTCAATATGAAAAACCATGTTTATATGAGATCCCATATGACCAATCTGATCCTGCAAATAGACTCGTCCTCGATAGGGAAGAAACTCTGACTCTTAAAAAAAGAGTCGGTCAAAATTGAATAAAGACTTAGTGAGACCTTATGACTACACAAAGCTAAATAGTCTTTATGAAATTTTCAAACAAGCGTCACAAGAATATAATGAACAGTTGGCACATGCAAACGAAGTAAGGAAGAAAATGTAGAGAAAATCTTTTGTGAAATTTAAACCAAATACTTTCAAAAACATCGGTTTCTTACATGTTTCAAAATCAATAAATAAAAGTAGACAAGCGTACAATGTAGTGACAAATAACATAAATCACTTTAGAGAAGTTGTTGATCAAGCTTGGGAAAAGCATTCTCATAATCCTTTTCGTACCCCAACTGCTCTCTTGATATGGAAGTGCTAATAAAAACATGTTTGATGCCTCTTGCCATAAAGACACAGAATGATAGTTTCAGTCAGAGAGTTTAAAGGTTGAGATGTAATCAGCAATTCTCATGGGATATTATTGTGCTATTCCAAGACAATGGTACTTCACAGTCTAAGCAAAAATTTCAAAGTCCTTCAACGACATTCATATACAAGACCTTGATTATACCAAGTTTTCTTAATTCTTGCTTCATCTCCTACTACGGTTTCTGAAGACAAGAGGGTAATGGTTCGTTTGGATTTCAATATTTGTGCTTAAGACAAGAACTTCTTGAGTATATGGACGTACACGACAATGATGCTTCCGAGAGTTCGCAACCATCATGGGGGAAAATGTGTACATCCGGGACTTAGTTG
>BQNB010153154.1:0-13424 GCA_026074375.1 Tanacetum coccineum
ACTTAGTCACTAAGGTTTTGTGACAGGTTACCTATTGCGACAGAAAGTCTGTCACTATACGTTACAAATAGAACTTTTACCGACTAAACATGCAAATTAATATATATCAAAATAATTACCATGTTTGATGATGGCGTGGGGACTTCTCGACGGAGACGACAAGTCAGACTCGGAGACAGTGGACGAATCTGAAACAGATGACGAAGACGGCGATGATGACTTAGAAATTGTGTCAAAATAATTTTTATTCACATCATGATAAAACCCTAAAGCAGGTAAAGTAGTTGAAAGCCGTTGACCCAATTCAGGTGAAGAATTATTATCAAACCCAAAACCAAGTTCAATACAAGCTTTGAGCTCATTGATATCTTCATCAGTGACACTTTTACTTTTTTAACAACGACGGTGGTTATGTTTGCCTTTGCGACGACTCCATTCTTCGTCACAGTGTAGGCCACCAGACCATGATTTCTGTTTATGGAGAGATAATGGTATTGGTGACGACATGGAGGTGGTGTGCCCGACCCGTTATGGGTTCGGGTTGGAGATCCCAGTCGGGTCCTGAAATTGGATGTGCTTAGTTGGACATGAGAATGGCTTATAAAGGAAAGAAAAGTTGAGATGGCCCTACGTATCAATGATCATCTTGTTAAATATTTCTATATTTGTTAAAAATCATAGTTGTGTGATTGACCTATTTTTACGTAACATGTTTAATGTGATTGGTAATTACGGGTCTATTATCACATCAGTCTTTCATCATTTCATTATATCATGGGAGAGTCAGAAAGTTTTGCTCAAAGGAGCATACTTTGATTATTTTTAAAAATTACATTATAAAATAAGTTTTTAGAAGGGCAAATCACAAAAAGCCAAATATTTCATAAATTTTACACTATAATTTTTTTCGCTAGGGGAGCACATGCCCCTTGTACCCCTTCCTTGTCTATGTCTTTGCGTCGTATGCATTACTAAATAGCCAACTACACAAATATACTTCACCTAAAAATAAACATACCTGCATACGTGTCAAGATAAATGAATTATGCTCAAATCTGGTTCACAATGAGTCCTTGGCGTGGGGTATTAAGGCTAGGCGTAACTGTCAAATCATCATCACCTCCATCTCAGCTCGAAATTAACTATTCAGAACATCGCCTTACCACCACCATTACAGATGTAGTGCTTATCACTTAACGAACAAGCAAACTCATTTCTTTGCAAATTTGATAAATACTAAAATTAAACTTTCATTCAAAATAAACGAAAAATATAAAAAAATAAATTTATTGTGCTTCATGAGAAAGGTGTTTCATCAAATCTCCATAAATGTTTTTATGTGTTTTAGAGCATTTTATTTGTCTCGTCACTTGTAATGTTTGTTCGTGAGTTCAGACGAGGACATCCTCACGATGTCTTTCTTATGGATAAAATCCGGGAGATATTGCCTATTTTTTGTCGTTTCGAATCATATTATGTAATATCATGCATGTGTACATCATATTTTTTATTTTATCAAAAGATATAAGTTGTGTGTAAATTAATTATTATAGACCATTTTTCAGCACACTAGATGCTCGTTCGACATCTTTTCTTTCTGCTTCTTACACTTTCTTATACCGAATGCGCTTTATGCCATTGGATGTGAAATCGACTTAACAAGTGTCGCCCATTTAAGATATATCTCGTCAACTATTAATGTCCTATTTGTAAATTATGTTGTTAGCCACAAACGAAACCCCTAGTGTCCTCTCTTTGAGATCGTTGAATAAATGAGGTTGATGTATAACGTTGATGTTGTTGTTCGATCTAGCCCCAAAAAGGAAAGAATGCCAAATCTATAAGTCTTATGACGAAACAACATCAAGCAAAATGAATGGGTTTGCACCATCATCATGTCTACGATATTGACCGCGATATGCAGTTAGACAATTAACCAACTCCTAATCCATACAATCATATCTTCCTAAGATTCTCGGAAACCCGTTCTTTTCTTTGTGAAATGGATGAAGTTTTTCCACATTGGTGTAAATAGGTTTTCGCATATACTCGTTGCCATATATTTCAAAAATAGAGTTACAAAAATGTTGAAGAGAATTGCGAGAAGTTTTCTCACCCGATTGTAAATATTCATCTAAGGCACCAAGATTTAATCTGTATGCCAATTGACGAATTGCCGATGTGCACTTCATTAAGGAAGAAACCCCCAATTTTTCCTGTACAATCGAAATTGTTACGAAAAGTATCACAATGACTAGTTGCATCTTCAACTATGCTTATGAATAGTTTTTGGCTCAATCCGAACCTCTTTTGGGATGTATCTTCAATATATACTCAGTTTTGGAAAAAGAAAGCAGCCATTAAACAATCATGAGCACCATAACAATCTATATGTACGATATTTCTTGTAATTTCTGATCTCTCACTTTTTTTATAATACAAGGTTGCACACTTAATTAATTCAAAGTTTATACTTTTAACTTATTCTTCTTCTTTGTCGCACTAAGTAAAAAAGAACTAGTTATAATCCATTAGGGTAATAAGAAATTAGACATAATTGTTATTCGATTGTTTGGATAATAAAAGAAAGATTATATGTATGAAAAATGGGTAATTAAATATTTTTTTATAAAAATCACAGGGGTTAATTTTTAAAACGTATCTCTTATTTCCTTTCATTTTCATTAATTGGTGTTTACCACCGAACCAAACCCATTCAACCACCAATGCGTGCGTGGCGGGAGACCTATTATGATGCTTCGCGCGTGAAGGCTTTACTTCAGGCTTCGTGTGGTTTGCCATAACACCCGGTCTAAAGAAGTTGAGTGATGGGGAGGAAGGATGCATCGTCTCGTAGCGTCCAATCTTATATATTGTATATTATATCATATATTATTATTATACTATACATGTGGGGTACTCAACTCAATAAAAAATCTTATTTCTACACTTGCTACACTAGAATGTATACTAACTCCACTTTCTATTTTCTAATTGTTCTATCATCTTCCACACACACATTCACCATTACAATTGTCTTCTCATTTCTCTAATCCTTATATCATCTCCCACACACACATTCACGATTGTCGTCGTATTCTCTCTTTTATAATCCTTCTATCTTTCAAACACATTCACGTATTTCCATCATCTTTATATGATGTGCCACCATTAGGCGGTTTTTAGCAGCAAATTCCATTCAGATTTACACCTCCGCTTAATCCAACACGTGCATCTATTTGAATATGCATTTTTTTTCATGTTTAACAGACATACAAAATAGATCAAACCCTCTTTCTCACCCACCTTTGGTGGTTTCGTTGTTTTTTTTTTGCGAAAGACGACCAGACACGTACAGAAAAGTACCAACTTCTTTATACAAAATTCAAAAGATTTAATTTTAAAATTAGGGTTTTGTTATAATTTGAAGGTTTTGTTAATTTTATTTTTTTATATAAATTTTAGTGTTTTTTGTAAAGTTTACGGTTTGTTTTTACACTTCGTAAATTATTGAAATTATATATGGAGATGGTATAATGTTTGTAAAGCTATTAATGTTATTTTTTTAGGTTTGTGGGGTTACTTTATTTGAAGATGATTCTTAAATCTTATTTATACGGGTATTGTTGTTTTGTTAGATGTGAATGATGCAAATATTGATTATAAGGGGCTGCTATGATGAGTCTTGGTGGGTTCGATTAAAAATAAGATAGTCCTCACCTTGGCGGGGAAACTTATTATGGTTGCAGCCATGAGGGATGTATCATCTTTTTTCAATTTTTGGTCAAAAACTAACGATGTGCCAAGTGGAATACATTTCTGCTTATGAGATGCAAGTGTCGGTGATAGCGATTGTAATAGGCTATAAGTATGAGTGGATTTGTTAAAACTGAGATTGTTCGTACCTTAGTGTGATAACTTATTATGGTTGTTTAACACAGTAAATAATAAAGCATTTTTCCATTAATTTGTTGAAATTGTTATTATTATTTTTTATGTTTGGAAATGTCTAGAATTGCTAAAAGACTATTTCATGTCACATTCAATTTCGTTTTGCTAAAAGACCAAAATATCAAATATTACATTGTGTTTGGTTAAAAAGTGAATTAAACTCAAAGGTTTGTTTGGTAAATTTAGTTTTGATAGATTTCAGTTTTTGTTATGTTTTTTAATTTGAGTCAATTTATAATTTGAAAATCTAAGTCGATTTGATTTCTTATGAATAGGATTGTGCTTCTTTGTACTTTGAAATTAGAAGATTGTGTTTCATACTTTTGAATTTTGTTTTGTATATGATTTGATAATTTTGAATAAAACTTTCGCTTCTTTTGTCGAGTTTATTTGTTTATTTCGGCTTTTGATTACTAACATGTTTTAATGATTTCAACATACTGTTGTTTAACGTAGAAGGCCAACTAGTTAACACTACGTGTGGAGTTTGATAGAACTCCTTAGATCGTTTAAGCTAAGATTGTTTAGATCTTATATCTAGGATTAACAATAACAATGATAACAATATGCAGCGGAATATAAATAAGAACATCAATGTTATTGAACAAGGTTTTATTACCATATGTTTTCCACTAAGCTCAATTTATATGAATCAGCATGGAACGAGTTAAAGCTTGTTAACAGGAAATTAAAGATCCTTGAGGCTACACCACACAAACTAGACGTCTACATCTCTTGAGATACACACACATGTTTTTCTTTTCTTTTGTGTACATATAAACTTATGACCTGATATCTCTTTATATACTAGAGATATTTAGGTTTACAAAGGGATAAACATTAGACAACAAAATCTTTTAAACATTTAACTTGATATTCTGTTATCTTCTATCTTCTTAAGGAGATCTTTCAGAATCTTAATATTCTCCGACATCTTGTAGAATTCTTTAATGACGATTTTGATCCTTTTGTTTCATTACTTGTTTCTTTCTCTCTCATCAAATCTATAATTCCCAATAATCTTCTCGTATTTGATGATGAAAACAAACATGTTCTTGTATGAACTTCATCATAAAGCCTGATGAAATTAAAGCTTCCCCTGAAGTTGAGATCATGGATCTCCCTGAATGAAAAATACTTCCCCTTAATTCATATTTCCTTTATAACCTTTCCATGCCACCACACATAATAAGTTGCAAATCATATCTCTGTAATCTTCTTCCCCTTTTGTCATAATCTAATAGGGGTCTTGTGAAGATAAGCAACTTCAATCTTTACAACTACAAATCATATACTACACTACTAATCTAGCCTTCCAATGTCTCAAATTACCCTCCATGACGCATAATAAGAATAATAAATTCAAGACAATAGAAACTTAAACTAGCAGTAGTAATAAAACCTTTCACCTCAAGTGATGCATGTAACATATCCAAATGGTTAAACACTTTATCATATGCTTCCCCTGAAACCAATATGATAACCATCTATTGACCAAAAGTATTAGAATCAACCATAAGAACTATACGAAGAACTAACCAACAGTAGTAACGAATACCATGTAGTACCATCCACGACGAGCAGCACTAAAAATGACTAATAGTAGTAATCAATACCAAGCAGTAGTAACAATGAAGATCAACACTAATGGTTTAGCAGTAGTAAAAATACCTTAGCAGTATTAACTACTAACTAGCAGGAATAACTTTTGTCGAGCAGTAGTAAAAATACACTAGCAGTATTAACTACTAACTAGCAGTATTAACTTAGTGCAGCAGTATTAACTTAGTTCGAGCAGTATTAACTGTTGTAGAGCAGTAGTAACCATGAATGGCTAGTGTAACTTCCTAGTCAAGGATTAACATCGATAACCCTTCAATAAATTGCCACAGAACTGAACTCGAACTCTTAGCTTCCACTTTCATATCACCTTTACTATGATTATACTTCGTATTCATCATCAACTTTTGAGGTTTTTAGAATTTAGAGTTTCCATAAAAAAAAATTTAAGAATTAAAACCCTAATTTTCACAAACATCTTTATCCTCTTCATTTCTCAATACCTTCTTTTTAATACCAAAGCGTTCAAAGAAAAACTTCCAATAACAATAACAAGAACACTATTAAAAACAATGATGAAAGAGAAGTAAAATCACACTAACTTCAACTTTTCTGTAGCAGATTTCAAAAATTTATATCTTTTAATTAAAAGATTAGATTGAAGATCCCTCCAGTGAGAAAATGCCTTTATGAGTAAAGAAACTTCAATAAAAATTTCGTTAAGATCCAACGGTTAACGAATGAGATATCCCCTTTTTACCACAGCTGTGCAGAAAGTGACGAAAATAGAAACCAAAATCGAATTTTTTAGGTTCTTTGAATACAAAATCTTCTTTCTTCTATTGTAAAACTTTGTAGATCCTAGATCATGAGCCCCGTGGCTCTGATACCAATTATGGAGTTTGATAGAACTCCTTAGATCATTTAAGCTTAGATTGTTTAGATCTTATATCTAGGATTAACAATAATAATGATAACAATATGCAGCGAAATATAAATAAGAACATCAATGTTATTGAATAAGGTTTTATTACCATGCGTTTCCACTAAGCCTCAATTCTATATGATCAGTATAGAACAGTTACCACCTGTAACAGGAATCAAAGATCCTTGAGGCTACACCACACATACTAGACGTCTACATCTCTTGAGATACACATACACACGTTTTTCTTTTCTTTTGTGTACATATAAACTTATGACCTGATATCTCTTTATATACTAGAGATATTTAGGTTTACAAAGGGATAAACATTATACAACAAAATCTTTTAAACATTTAACTTGATCTTCTGTTATCTTCTATCTTCTTAAGGAGATCTTCTAGAATCTTAATATTCTCCTACATATTGTAGAATTCTTTAATAACGATTTTGATTCTTTTGTGTCATTACTTGTTTCTTTTGTCTCATCAAATCTATAATTCCCAACAATAAGGCTGGGCACTACAAGGAGGTCGACCCTTCCAATCGTCGGTCACCCTTTTAGTGAACCATTCGGTCGGCTTCAGTCGACTCCAAATGATGATCAAGTTCCCGATCGATGTCGAGTGATGTTTGTGTTTGTGTTGTGTGTTGTGTTTATGTTGTATTTTGTGATTGTTTTTGTGATTTAATGTGTTGTTTATTTCGATTTTTTTTGTAGGTACAAGAAAGAGGAAAAAGAAGCTTTGGCTCTTGATCTATACTTTTTTATTTTATAAAAAATTAATTTTCACTTTATACCCTTAAAGTATATTTTTATTGTCATTTTCATTTACAAATAACTAATAAGTTACATTATGTGTAGTTTTTTTATTATTAATGAAATTTACATTTGTTGTTAAAAAAATTTGAAAAAAGAAAAAAAATGAAGGTCGTCTTGTAGTGGTAAAAAGTCGGTTTAGGTCGCCGAAGAAAAAAAGTGATTTGACAGGATAAATGAAGGTCTCTCTAAGTCGCTGTAGTGACAGACTAATTATTATTTAATATAATAGAAAACAAGCTTTTTTACAAACTCTTTGAAGGTTGCTTTATTAATTAGTGCTTATGTGTCATTCTTATGTTCACTCTCATATGGTATGCAAAAGTCGAAACAAATATAATAAGTCAACCCGTCTATAAGATCAGTTTCAACAATTGTGGTTTCGTGCTCATAAGAGTTACATAAATTCAACTAAATCTTCTACATTTGTTTTATAGAAAAAACTCAACCACCATTATTGGAATAAACCCTTGATTTTTAGTATTATGATGCGGGTTTTGCCCAACTCACAGAAGTTTTACAACCCCCTAGGCAGTGCACCCAAATGTGTAGTGTAGTATAGGCAAGAATCAGAGGTTTGATTTATCGTTCATACGGGGAATAGTGTTGGGAAGGCTCGAACAGAATGTAACTAAGGTCTAAGGGATGAAAGAAGATTATTTTTTGTATTTTTATATTTTAGAAAGCAAGTAAAATCTCGGTTTTGAAGGGGTTTGGTTTAAACTAATTAATTACTAATCTGATCTAAATCTAATCTACTTGTGGAAACTCGTATAGGTAAACAAACGTGTTCACTTAATCATGCACTACTCCTTAGTTTGCTCTTCCTAATCCTATTGCTTTGTCACACTTGTGATGTAATGTGTAAGTATTTCCTAATTCATAAACGAATAACATGAACCCGTCATCTATGTAATATTCTGTTCAGGTAACGCACAAGTAAGACACATTGAAGACTATTATAAGGCCTCTAAGAGTACATTACATACATTCAAACAAATGGAAGGTGATCAACCATATTTGGCAGGGTAGCTTTGAAGACTGTTGCGAGGGTTATCTTTCCCCCCCCCCCCCCCACACGCAATCATGTTTTCCTAGGAGTCTTCGCAATCTATAAAAGAGCTAGTTTTCTAGAGCCTAACGCGCACACTACTTCCTTATATGAAGCAATATTAAAAATGATTTACAAATAAGTTTATTCTTGTAGCAAACATAATAATCTAGTCTACAATGTTAAAGGAAGCGAAGAACGGCAATTAATAAACAGTTCCCCATATTCGGACTATTAAAGGGATAAAAGATCTTCACTTGATTCAAAACTTGTGTTATGGCTGGATACAAGAGGGTTTGTGAACCGTAAAATGTGACCAAAATCTTGATAATAATGTACTCGAAATATGACTTCCGAGTTCCACCTTAAAACCTACAATATGGAGTTTGTATATATAGTTAATTAGGCAGAGGGTCGCTTGTAAGTTGCAACGACCATTCCACGGGCCGAATTTTCTTAGGTTTCTTTAAGTCAGAACTTCAGACGCCGTCTCAGAAATTTTGACACCGTCTCTTTGATGTCATGAAGCGTCCAAGGTTTTGTGTCGCACATTTCAGCCGTTGTTTGGCTCTTTTTCGAGTTGATCTATTATGTCTTCTATAAAATATTTTATATTTCCTAAATATTTCAAATTGTAATTGTATAGCGGTATCCGTTTGATATAAATATTGACTTGAGGACAACAATATTTTTATCATACGGATTGTACTTTTTCCTGACGAAGTGTGAATTTGAAAACCTTGTTTCGGTTTGTGATCACGTGCTTGAATATTCAAAATTTTGGTTTTTGGATTCTAAACCTAGTAACGCAAAGGAAAAGCATATAAAGGTACGCTAAACTAGAAATTAAAAACAATTAAACTAACGGACATTCTAAACTAATTATACTCAAATAAAACATAACTCTAATTATCAAAAATGGGGGGGGGGGGGGGACAATACAACTTAAAATTTCAAATGCAAATTTCTTAAACTAAATGACTTAAAATAATTTTTAAAAGACAGAAAATACTTTTTGGACTTTTTAATCTAATTTAAACTACTTTTTAACTAATAATACTATAAATTTAAATTAAGACTACTACAACTTAATACATAATTTTTTTAGGAAATATATAAAAGTATAGATACTATTCCTATGGTTTATTAAAGAAAAACGAAATAATAAGATCAAAGCAAATAAGCCAGGAAAAATTCAAATAAGCTAAAATAAGCTGTAACTTTAATTAAAGCATTAAGGAATTTATTCTAATATAAAAAGCAAAAGACCCAAGGGTGCTTACTGGTTTAAGGTGATGTGTGTGTGAGAGAGGTCACAGGTTGGAGTCCTGTGACCTACCTTTTTGTTAAAATATGTTTATTTTTTCATTTTCTTTTTGAAATAAAAACTATAAAATAAGTAAAACATATGCACTTTACCTAACTGGACTTATGACTAAGCTTATAATAAGCTAGAAAAGTTTAGCTTACAATTGACAGTTTAGTGTTTAATGCTAATATGCAAATTAAAGCTAAGATGTTTGGACAAAAAAGATCAATTAAGCGCTAAAAGTAAACTTAATAAGATAAAACAGAATTAAGCTGACTTAATAATGCATAAAGACAAAAATAAGCAAAATGAATAAGTATAGACAAATAAAGGCACTAAGATGAGAGGACTGATTCAGGGACTTTTGCAAACATTTACTGATAAACGAGCCTAGTAAAAGCTAAAATGAATAACAGATTAAAATATACCGAATAGCTCAAAAGATAGATTATAAGCAAACCAAAATAAGCTGATAAGCATCTAAACAGACTATAGAGTATGACTCAAAAGTGGTTTTAATGTACTTTTGACTAATTTTAAGCTACAAAATTAGATCAATTAAAGCACTGAATTATCGCTAAAACATAAAAATCAGATAAAGAACCTTTTACTCTAATGATGGAAAAGCTAAATTGTAAGTAATCATTATAGGAAATAAACTAAAAAAGGAAAATCAAAATGACAGACACTTACTTGTTTTTGGCTTTTTCTAAGATTAAATGACTACTTGGACACTAAATTTTAAGACTCAAAAGCAATTTTGACAAGATAAAGACTTAAAACAGATTAAGAACATGCCAAAATAAGCTAATTTAAATCAAATTCAATACGAATTAAGTAAGGATTACTCATTAAGAAGGATTGCATAAGAGGACATTTTTCTTAACCCAATTTCTTCCATCTAAACCTATTTCTTGATCCAAAAAACTCTTAAATTGCCAAATTTCTAACAACAAAATTAACAAAACGGTTTTCATTGATGCATTTGAGACTCATATTAACACTAAAAACCACATTCTTAAGCATTCATTCTCTATACCACTTAAGCAAAATAAGCTGTTTTAAATACTCATTCATGGCAAACTTAACATTTGATAACTTAAATAGAAAACATCACAAAACCTCTTTTGAAACTTATGAAAAATACCTAATTAAACCTAATTTTGATATTATAAATCATTTAATACCTCAACAACTTGCAAGGCTTTTTATCTTGTTAATTCTCCTTGTCCCAAACACCCCTTTAAAAATTTGAATATGCATTTTTACACTAAGACAGACTTATTTAAGCTTCAAAAGATGAAAACAGATTAAGTTTTAGGAAAATTAAGATCAAATAAGCAAAATCCTTAGAGAAATAAGCAGTATTTAATAAGCTATATTAATAAGCTAAATTAACTCCCTAAATAGGGAAGATAATGTAAACCAAGATCAATCTAAACTAAGCTATAAACCTAAGTATAAAAAGCTAAAGAGTACTAAATAGTCTCAATAAAAGAGATAAGAATAAATAGGTGCATTAAGCAGTATAGCTAAACAGAGATCTAAGACTAAAATAAGTAAAAGACGAAAGGTACCTTGATCACAGAAAAGAACCCACATTAAACAGGGATCTCTAGAATCTGCTCTATAAAGTTGCTTAAATCTACCAAGCTGCTTAAGAACTAAGCTTTTGAAATAAGCCTATTAGCCCGCTCCAGATCTGGCTATCTTCAATGGGCTTATTCTAGAGTTTTTGATGATTTGAATGAATAATCTTATTAGTTTAGCTTTTTGAAAGCTAAGCTGAATGAAACACTTGATTATTAGTGATAGAGAGTTATTGAGTTATTAACTAGTCGTCTAAATCATGTTAACATTGTTAACACATTTGCTTAAAAGTAGAATACGAATTTAACACAAGATTTAACAGACAAACTAAAATTTTATTAACTTTAAGAGAATTACATGCTGAAAATGAGATTACATGTAGAAAACTATAATAAGCTAAACATTAAACTAAAAAGCTACTCAATAAGCTACACTAAAACTAGATAGATTTCTGTGTGAGTGAGAGCCTTTATTTATAGCCTGTAGAAGAAGGTTCTAGGAGCATAGGCGCGTCCCATTCAATCAATCCTATCCCTTTATTTGTAACAAATCCACATCTATTATTTTGAGCCCTAGGATTAACCTCCACGTATCTTCAACCAATCATGTCCTTTAGGATTGCCAGCGTGGCTAAATCTTGTGTCAGACATGTCAGCGTAAGGTCTTCTAGAAGGGGATGGGATCGTGTGGAGTGGAGAGTTACCTTGTGTAAAAATTGGGAGGGAAGGGATGATGAATAGTAATTTGTGACCTGGTGTATATATCTGTTGACTTGGACCCGAGTTTTATTGTTTGGGCTTATGCTAGTTATTTGGTTTGGGTTTAGATTGGACTTATGATTTGGGACTTTGTTTTATAAATGGATTTTAGGCTTTTACGTTTAAATGTAAAGGCTGTGACCCACGAATAAAATGGCGATACGGTTGGCCATTAAGGTTGTACTAGGTCTTCGTTCGATATCTCTACTCCTTCCATCTTAGTGTTCGGATTTGTCCCTTTTAGCTTTGTTTTTGTCCATTTTTGATATATCCGTTCATGCACAATAAAATTCACAATACAAGCAAATACAATATATTTTTCATGTATTTTGGTCATTATTAGCCTTTTTAGCTTTATATTAAAAAATAAATGATATGTGTTTAAGCACATATTACTTTTCTTCATCGAATTTTGTGTAGAGTTGTAATCTCGTCTGTTTCTTCCCAAAATGAGCCTAAGTCATGTGTATTTCCTCCAAATGTCATCCAAGTGCTAAAAACACAAAAAGAAATGATTAAGCACGTATTTTGAGCATATTTGCACGATTTAGAGGGTTAAATGGCCCTGAAAAAATGTATAAAATAACACCTCATCAAATACTTCTACATTTGGGATTTGCTTGTCCTAAAGCAAATGAGTTTTTTCTACCTAGTTAATAGCAATATTAGGGGCATTTAACTTACTCTTTAAAGATAATTTATGACACAACCAATTAGACCTCGTAATTAAAAGCACATAAATTATATACTAGCACCTCACATAAGTGTTTGGATTCTATCGGATGTAATAATGAATTATAATAATATAAGAAACAAGAAAATAACACCCACTACCAGTCATAGAATATAAATTACCATAAGCTTGATAAAGGATTAAAAACCTCCACCGCTTTGGCATAAGCATTTAGGAATTACTATCAAAGAGGTCTTTAAAGTGTTGTGATGTATAGGTGTAGGGTAAAGGAAACACGGTTGGGGATATTTGGGGGAATTTTGACCGGTGGCAAGCCAATTATATACAAGAATACATGTAAAAGACATTGCTAAGCCAAGACTCGACAAAACTAGGACAATAATATACAAACTCTACATCAGTCTCTTTCTATTCTTTTCTCCACTCTTTCTTGAACATAAACAATAGCAAAATGGTAGCTCATACATATTTTTTTTCTTTTTCACTTTTTTTATATTTTTTATTTTTAACTCGTACACTTTTGCCATGCCATTTGCTGAAATATAAATAATACATGACTTGGGGTTTATAATTGCACCCCTACACTTGAGTTTTTAATACTAAAAAACATAAACTAACTAATGACTCGAATTGAGAAGGATCAACATAACATGAAGAATATTAGACAAACATGGGGGTAACGACTTAACTTTTCTACCCTATTTTTTCGTATAATAAAGACTACCATGAATCTTAATCGTCCCAAAACTGTATACACTAATAATGACC
>BQNB010153155.1:0-14060 GCA_026074375.1 Tanacetum coccineum
GTTATGGTGTTAATCTAAATTGATGTTTACTAATTTTTTTGTTTTAATGTTGTATGCTTATTGTTTTTGTATTCTGTGATGATCCGTTTAAGTTTAAAGTCATTTCACTTAAAGGTTGTATTAGGTAATGAATAAGTGTTTATGTTTTGAAAAATGAGTAACCATACCGTACATTAAGGTCTCGTTATCATACCACACACCTTAAATAGTCTAGAATACGAACCTTTAATAATACGCACGCCAAACGTTAAAAAATCTTATCATTATCACAAAACACAAATATAATACAACCACTGAAACATGTTTTAACAAATTATACCAACCTCATACCACAAAAAAAACTTTTTTCTTAGAAAAATAAATAATAATTAGATACCTCATATGAAGCTCTTTGTTGTGCTGGAGGATAAGCAACCAACTCGTCACCACCTATTTGTCTTTCACCACAGATGCCATCTTCCTAACAACCCCAATACTTATATCAATGCATTCACCACAAAATTAAACACAAACCCTTGAGTTTTTCTATAAACATAATGAAAATCAAGAATTTCTTCCAAAATAAAACCAATTACCTGCAACACCAACACCACCAAAGATATTAACCGTGATGCTTAGAGCAGTAAATAAAGGTCATGCCGTGTTTGTTATTGTTTAATGAAGTTGATGTAATTTGTGTGGTGGCTCGAGTGGGATGACGAGTATGTGCAGTCCGGACGCCTGGTAAGAGTAAGGAAGCAATTCCTGTAGTAATTGAATAACCCAGTCAGTGATGAGTTAGTTATACCTTGCCGTGATGTATGGGCTATTCATTACGAATATTGAAGTAAGGAGGCAAAATTAATGAGAGGAGGTACCTCAGGAAGCCACCGCAAGGACAATCATGCGTTCTGATCTTAATTTTGACATGATAGTTTTGTATAGGAAGCTGGGCTTGTTTTTTTGGGATTTGTTTTTTTGGGATAAACTGAGCTTTTACTTATCTGAAGCATCGTATAAGTTCATACATATGCGATGTTCATAGAGTGTGCGTAAGTGTTTAGGGCGTAATGTTGGTATTCGGGTTTTTCTCAACGTGAAGTATTTATAAACAATTTATTATTATTAATATTAATATAATTATTATTATTTATTTTTTTATTATTATAAACATCACTTTATTAAAAATTCATAGGATTTACAAAAAGTTAGAAGGAAACCGAGATACTATCTGGGCTCTCACTCCTTTAGCATCACTCCTTTAGCAATAGAAAAAAACTTGTAATTATTATTATTATTATTATTATTATTATGATCATCAAAAACTTGTATAACTGATAAAAAAAGAACAGTAAATATTCTAAGATGAGGTGCTCACAAAGAAAAAAAATTGCAAGAGTAGTTGGACTGGTGCACCAATCATAATCCTTTGACTCATTCAAAGAAGCTTTAGTGGAATCTTTTATGTAGACCATTTTCATTGTCCAAGATATAATATAACAAACATGGTTTATGCCAAAATCTACCATTGTCTGTAATTATTCGAAACATGGAGAAAATGGACAGACTTCTTCAAATCTGGGAGTTTGGCTAAGCTCATAATGATTGAGAATGTCCTCGTTATTGAAAGGTAAGCTATAAGCTTTTCTTAGCCAAACACCCCATTACCTCATTCTACTTCCTCTAATAAACTTGCAGTGCTTTCTTAACCCATCTGAGCACATGTTAATTAGCCTAACTCCCACTAAAACCGTCCAAACACCCTGTAAAAACGACCTGCTTCACCCCTTTACTACTGTTGCTTCACAGCAAACACGTGCCAGCAAACACACAGCCCGACATGGAAGGATCTGCTATGTTGCAACAGGCAAAAATTCACCTAAGCTCCCACTAAAAATCATCCGAACACCTGTTAAGAACGACCTAGTTTACCACCAAATGCAAATGGATTCTATTTCATAACGCCAATTGTCTAAACTACTGATAAGAAAAAGACTACATACCTGTTGTGTGAACAGATATTGGAGCATTGTGAGAAGTTTCGAGATCTTCAACTCAAATGTTTTTGCTCATTACTCAACATACCTAATAAAAAACACAAACCAATGTTTGTAAAGCGTTGTGGGTCAAGTTAGGTCATCCCACAATTTTGGTTAGTCTTGTGCTTATCCATTTCATCAATGATAACTGAAAATCAACATAGTAGAATTATGGCAGCCCTTGATTTAGCGGGTTGGGTAACGGGTGAAATCATAAAGTTTACGACCTTACTTATGGAATGATACAATGGGGTTATGACTTATTTGGTTTTTGGCTTATATTTCATAAACTTACTTTTTGTGGCTTTTTTTGAAACTTTGCGGCTTATATAAACTTATTATGACATGATAAGCTTATATAAGCCAAAAAAATTTAATGTAAGCCACAAAAAATGAGCTTATGAAACATAAGCCCAAAACCAAATAAGCCGAAACAAACACTAATATTTGTTAGGCTTATTTTTGGGCCAATTTTGAAACTCATGGGCATATCATATCGTAATAAGCTTATATAAGACCATAAGTTTCAAAATAAGCTGGAAAAAATGAGCTTATGAAAAACCTAAGCTTGTAAGCCCAAAATTAAGCTCAAACACACACCCCCTAAGCTGTTAGATATGAGGAGTAAATTAGCAA
Organism: Tanacetum coccineum; assembly: GCA_026074375.1. Lineage (NCBI taxonomy): Eukaryota > Viridiplantae > Streptophyta > Magnoliopsida > Asterales > Asteraceae > Tanacetum > Tanacetum coccineum. Next base: position 2,655 of record BQNB010153155.1, read on the forward strand.
ATAAAGATGTCACATACTTATTCTTATTATCCAAAGAGTAAATTATAAGATCAGTAGTTACATGCCTGGTATATATGAGTTTCAGTAAATTGACAATCTATTCCAATGTTACTATACTTGTATGGATTTCATGTATTTGGTAGTGCTAATACGTTAATGGCGTCATATGAAATAAAATACTAATAACAAAGTTTAGGATAATGAATTGCCATTCTTCGTTTTTATAAGTGTGGGAAACTTACTATCAAAAGGAAATGAAGTTCCATATCCAATGCTAAACCTAAAGGCAATATGCTTTATGCAATAATTCTACTTAACTCGACAGTTTTTCATATACTTTGACTAATGATAAGCTAAGAGGATGTTCTTCTGTAGTCGGTTTTCCTTTTTATACATGTTTGCCGGGGCTGTCAGTTACTAAGTTAGGGTCAGAAGTTCCTATGGGTGGCAGTTTGGTGTCATTTAGTTATACACAATATGATTGTATCTATTATATCTATACATTATACATCTAAAACACTTGCCTTATGACGACCCGTCCATGTCCTGCTTTCACGCTCATGAGCTGCTCAATTGACTCCTCAATGCCTGTTATAAAACATATCAAAAAGGAAGATTAGTCCAAGAACGGATTAATACATAAATAACACAATTAGAATGCAATTCAAACTGTAAGGTCTAACTACTTAGAAAACGGGTCTGATACCTTTGAAAGTTTACAACCTCATCAAATGTATTATTTAATAGTTTTTGTATTCAACTTGATATATTACTGATTTACAAAAGTTGTTTAGCAGACAAAACAAATGCCGGCATGTGAACCAAAACCGAAACCCGTTAACCATAGAAGTTGAAATGCTTTACCTGTTAACAACATACATAGGCTAATGCACGCTCAAGGTTGCTGTGAAGAGATTTAACCAAACATGTGACACCATCATGCTTGTGAAGAGTTTCCAGCCTTTGTTTTTGACCGTATTAGTGAGGTCAAAAGGGTGAACGTTAGTGAGGGCTATAGACCCTTTTTCGAAAACTACTGCATCAGCAACAATAGTCAGAAAAATAGTTAATAAATTTTAATGGTGTTTTAAGTGTTGATCTTAAAGATTGTATACTAACCAAAAGTTGTTGACTGGAATGTTAGGGTGCCATCGACCGCATCTTTACTTCCCTACACAATTGTCTTATCCTTTCCTAATTTCTAACCTGCAAATAATGGGAAGAAAGTCAAAATTAAACTACCAAAATTGAAAGAAACCGTGAATACATCTCCGTATTCCATATAAACAGACACATCCAAACCACTGTGGATCTCACATTAAACCTACATTAACTAACTTTCGCAAACACTGTGATTTTTGACACAAAACCTAAGCAACAATCCCATTCAGTAATTCATCGTAACATAATAATATTTACATCCTTATCGATAATACCTACATTTTACGCATATCCTAACTACTAATTAGGGAGGTAATAAAGAGATTTAACTTATCGCATAAGCCTCAATTTTGACCATAATAAACTTACCTCGTCCAAGAATGAACTTAACGGCGTCCTCGTATCTCGACGTGAATCAAATTGAGTCCCATCCAACAACGTCACAGTTTAATGAACTACCAAAAACAACAAACCACAAATCAACACGAAATTCATCACAATTTTTTTTTAATTTTTTTTTGAACGACAATTTTTTCTATTTCACAATTAACTAATTAATAAGCTAAAAAGTTAATAGTTTAACAATTAATTATACCTTCACCAGATACCTACTCGTTTGCTGACGGATTACATATACAGCTTCATGAGGCTTTCACCAATAAGATCTAAATTAAATCAATCAATCAGTCACTAATATAAAATTGCAAACCACAAAAACTAAATAAGGTGGGAAAATGAGCTAATCCAAACACCCCATAACAACAGAACAACAAAACCCATAAAATATGATGGAGTAGAACAAAATTACCAACCCGCAATAAAAATTAGTTTTTTAGGTTTAGTATGTGTGTTTGATGAAAGCTTCGACCAAAAACATGATAATGGAGGTGAAAGGTTTCACGTGTTTAAGAAACAAACCTGATTACTCTTACAAACTCTTCATCTTCGGTGGATGATTAATTGAATGATTTCGACCTGTGGAATGCAAGTGTGCAGTAACCACCGACCTTTGATGTGCAATTGAATAGTGGAGTTGAATTGGGGTATTGAATTCGAGCCATCTTTATTACTGCCCATTTAATCCACAAACTGAATCATATAATATAATAGATAGATTGATGAAATATGAGAGTAGTGGAATCGTTGGAACTGAACATTGATAATTCTGGAAGGCAAGAACTAAATGTTGGGTCATTAATACTGCTCATTCAAATCTCGCAACTCAATCTTATATAGTATAAGATCCTTGTTATGTTATGTCTGGTTCGACACGCCAAGTATTCATAAAACCATTTTAGTTTCATATTATACCCTTAGGTTTCTAGATTGGAAAAAATAGTCCTTAAAGTTTAAAATAGTCGAATTACAACTTATACCCCTAAGTTTCCATATTGACACCTTTAGTCCCTAAACTTTACAAAGTTTACGCTTTAGTTTAGTTTATGTTCCAAACAGCCCCTTAAGGTTGCTAAATGTCAAAATTAGCCCCCTTAACTTACAAAAACAGTGAATTGACAGTTTCTACCCTAAAGTTTCCATTTTGACACTTTTAGTCCCTTAACTTGTAAAAATTGCATTTTACGCCAAATTAAATTCTAACATGTGATAATAGGTTTTATTAAGCCAAACTAAGCCAATAGACTACCTTGGCTTATAAATAAGCTTGGATAAGCTTATTATTGTTTATTGGGCTTTCGGCCCAATAACCAAACCCGATGACTCAATAAGGTTCAACAAGGGTTTTAAACTAGTTCTTTAGACTTATGTGGTTTCATTTTAAGCGTTCAAAATTGAAATAAGCTGTCTCAACTTGTGAATAAGCTCGGTGAGCTTATTTTGAGTCTATTGGACTCGTGGCCCATTTAACCGAACCCGTTTATATATCTTTAGCCCATTAAGGGTTGTCAACTAGTATAGCTTATGTTTTTATCTTCAATTAAGTGTTGTAGACCTAGGTAAGTTGTTTCACAATATTGGCTTATTCTATAAGCCAATAAGCTGCGGTAATGGGCTTTTAGGCCCAACATGAACCTGTTAAGGGTTTTATATACCTAGACTCATTCAAACAAGGTCCTTTACACAATTAACTTCCAATAAGCCCTAAATTTCTATTTTAGCATACCAATAAGCTGTCAAAGCTTATTAGGCTGTTGGGCCTGCCATTGGGCCTCGCTAGTGGGCCGACAAGCCCAATACGACCCGAGAGTGGTCCATTACGCTTACTAGTTGGTTTCTAGGTTTTATAACCTTTTGTTTAACACATTAAGCACTCGTTAAGCATTACTTAAGCATGTTTTAGCATACTAACGTATCCCATACCTATTTTGAATGGGTTTCGTGTCCAAGACGTGGCTCATCAAGCTTCTACAAGCTTATATGAGCTCATCATCTTTCTAGGGTTTTGGTTATGCATGTCAACAAGTTCTAAACTCATTCTAACAAGTTCTTGGCAATGCTAATTCATATATAATATAGTGTACATTCCCTTTATGAGCAAAACGAATCGTTAGGTGTCTATTATACCTTACATATATATGTTTTCTTTCTATAACATTTCTAGTATATTTTGTCAAGCCCTCAGCTTATATTCTACGTATGCATGGTTCATATCCGGCATCCAAATTCATTTACAAGTTCATGATTAATGCCTTATGGCTTTTAAGTTACACCACACAAGTCATACACATAGTATTAGCACTATATGAGTACATGGGTTATGCCATACTAGGCACGACCTATGTCTAGCTTGAAATCGTATATTATATGCGTTCTATACATATACGAATGTAAGTTAGACAATAAAAACATAAACTAAAGGGCTTACAAAAAGACCTAGCATCTTGTTTGGTGTCGTGAAGGTTGAGATAAAAACCCAAATATTTAACCCACTTCCTTGTTTACACCCGTAACTTTCTTGCCTTCTAAACCCTTATACGATCAACCCTAGCTTCCTTGATTACTAGAAGCTAACCTAAGTTGCTAGTTTAAGAGTGGTGTTGAGTTTATGAGGGTGTTTGTTCTCGGCTGTGATGATACCCGAAATAAGGAGAGAAAACAAGGATGGTTTTTGCTAGTGAGTTGTAAAGTGTGTGTAAAGAATGAATGGCTTAGTAGAGGCTTGCTTATATAGGCACATTGTCTAGTAACTAACTAGTTTCTACACCAAGTCCTAATCCAATGCCATAAGTGGCGGTTTTTGGGTTTATGGTTAACAAGACATGGTTTTGTCTTAAACCACCTAGTACACTCTTTAATTGCCCTATGTTGTACAAGATTTAGGAAGATCTCATGTTGTTAGATTGTGTGTGTGACGAGTGAAGGCAAGGAGCAAAAGGAGATTATGAGTGATCTTTGCACAATGGGTATTAAGCTCCTAAGTACCTCCCTAGTACATCTCTTAATTACCATATCCATGGTACAAGATACTTGAGATTTGACAAATCTTATGGTATATGTATGTGTGGTATATGTCGCGGGTATACAAGAGCAAGAAGAGATCCAATGTGGTTATTATCCATTGTATGTTAGCTTATCTAGGGACATTAAGTACAAGTCTTAATTAAGCATAGGTTGTACATGTACTTAGCAAGATCTTTTAAGGATTTCTAGTTGGTTTAGTGCCCATTATTCGGCCCTAGTGGGTATTAACACAAGAATTGATTTAATTTTTGTGTTTAAGGTTTAAAAGTGGGTATTGGTTTGAGTCTAGGTAAGTCTAGGTACTTCTGGGGTGTGTCTAAATGTATTTTATTGCGAAATGTAAGCCTTTTACGTGACCAATAAAAATAAAAATACACAAAGTTAATAATTATTTTCTTAATAATTATATACCACTTGGTTGATGTAAACCTTAATTTATTTGATGACCGTTTACATTAAATGATTATTTCTAGTCTACGCGATTTAGCTTAAAGTTAATTTAAAAGTAAACACGTATCGGACCAAAATAAATAGTGACGAATAATAGGAGTCGTAAAATGACCTGAAATTGAGAAATGTTACAGTCTCCACCCGTTAAAAGAGCTTTGTCCTCAAAGCTTAAGACCTTGTAGTGGATGACGAAGCCCGGTTTGTGAAGAGCTGTGGGTATTTCTGTTTGAACGAATCTTCACGTTCCTTGGTGAACTCAAGACCCCTCCTAGAGTTCCAGCAAACCTTAACCAATGGTATCCGGCTTAGCTTCAATCATTTGATCTTCCGTTCTTACAGCTGAATGATCTAATATCATTCAGGAAGACCCCTGATTACAGCTCTAAATGGCAAAATCAATCAGCAGAACTGAAGCTGAAGAACAAGAAGCAGCAAGACTTGTTCATGAGACTCATGAACGTCTAGTCACTAAACAACCAACTAGGAGAATATGGATGACTAGTGTTACCATCAGAGATAACACTACTGTGACAAAGAAGAAAACATCAGAACAATCACTAAAGCTACAAAGGAATGGATGGCTTTCTGATGCTGCAATACATGAAGAAGATACAAGGAAAGTAATTAAAGCCAGCAAACTTGATCTTAGATATCAGCATCATACTGGTGGATCAAGTGAAGGAGCTGGTTCTAAACCAGAGGTTCCTGAGGTCAAAAAAGGCAGAACAAAGAACAAATTTAAAGAGCTGGTTCTAAACCAGAGGTTCCTGATGTGTCAAAAGCCATGTCATCAGATCAAGAAAGTGAAAATGAGTCTTGGGGTGATAGTGAAGATGATGATGATGATAGCAAAAGTGATGATGAAAGAACCGAATCAGATGATGACAAAAGCATTGATCTCAATAAAACAGATGATGAAGAAGAAGATCAAGGAGATGAGTTTGTACATACTCCTGATGATTATGTACCTACAAACGATGAAACACATGATGTAGACAATGAAGAATATGTATGTATATTGAGGATTGTTATTATGTTGTGATAATTTAGAGATGAATGTGAGGAGCATGTGATGAGGCAAAGAATATGACGGAGATGACTGATGATAAAAAGGAGATGCAGATCATAGGAAATTAATCAAGAGATTGTAACGTGTTTCAACGTCCAAGGATGAAGTTCAGACTACAAACTACTGCTGTACTGTTATGCAACGGGAGGAAGTCTGATGTTTACATCTAGTTCCAGTTTTTATTGTTTCATCAACTATGGGCGTATTCTCAATCCCAACAATTTTCTTTGCAGAATCAAAAATTATTTCTATGTCGGAATGTTCAGTTCAACAGAAATTCCATGTATCAGTCTTCATCACTGCTCACTGTATCAGTTTCAGTGAATTCCTAAGCCCACGGTATCAAACGATATGTTTGTTACACAGCTCCTGCGACAAATATTCTCACATACACTCCTCCTGTCATTCCTACATATTTACAATTAACACCCCACCAATCCCAACAACTATCAACAATTACAATGAAGCTCCTACCTCACTTTCTGAAAATCTTGAATTTGAAACCCTTTGCTCTTCAGCATAGAGTATCTGACTTGGTAAAGGAAGTCAAAGACAATCAAACAAGTTGATCTCACAACAACTCATTCAGTGCATCATTAGATTTGTTAGTTCCTCCAGCAGTTAATGAATATCTTGGATCAAGTTTGGAAGATGCTATTCAGAAGGAGCTCCAGAAGCACACTAAAGAACTTAGACAAGAATACTCCCAAAAAAGTACTTTAGAGATCTGAAACATCAAGATGGAACATGTAGATAAGCAGCAAAAGTCTTAGTATAAAATTAAATCATATGACAAGACTGCACTGATTAAGTATTGATCAGAAAACAAGCTGTTTGACTCCATGCATGAATCCAAGTTCATTCAACAAACATCCTGCAAACAAGACTCTATATCATGCTTTAATGGAGTCACTAATAGCGGATGAAGACGCCATAGATCAAGAAGTTTCCGATTTAATCAAACACAAGAAAAGACCGCATGATGATGAAGATAGAGATCAAGACTCTCCAGCTGTCAGATCAGGGTTAAAGAAAAGGAAGACAAGTGATGATACTCAACCGTCTAAAAGGCCAAAGTCAACTGGTTCTTTTAAAGATACCACACGCTCTTTGCCAAAATCGATTGGTAAGTCTGTTCAATCAGAAGAAATAGTTTTGAGACTGCAGATACTGAGATGCCATTGAATCAAGGAAATGACATGGGTGACGCTGATGAACAACTCAATGTTAAGACTATAACAAAGGATGATTGGTTCAAGAAACCTGCAAGGCCTCCTACTCCTGATCCTGAATGGAATAAGGGCAAATCAGTTGATAATGAACCAGCACAGACTTGGCTCAATGATCTTGCAAATGCAGAAAAACCCCCTTTTACTTTCAATGAATTGATGAGCACTCCTATCAACTTCTCCACCTTTGCTATGAATCGTCTCAAGATCAGCAATCTGACAAAAGCCGATCTAGTAGGACCGGTTTATAATCTTCTCAAAGGAACGTGAAAAAGTTGTGTGGAACTAGAATACAACATAGAAGAATGTTATCGTGCTCTATCTTATCAACTAGATTGGAACAACCTTGAAGGAAATCGTTGTCCCTATGACCTCAGCAAACCTTTACCTTTGCAAGAAATTCGAGGTTGTCTTAATGTCCCTGCTAATTTCTTCTTCAACAACGACCTAGAATATTTGAGAGGAGGAAGCACTGACATAAAGTATATGGCATCAACAACAAAAACAAAGGCTGCAAAGTATGATATGGAAGGTATTTAAGACATGGTTCCCATCTTATAGAGTCCAATAAAGGTAGCATATGACAAGTACGCTGCTTTAGGGATTTCTCATTGGGGACCCAAATGTCAAAGGTTCTATGGATACGTGATTAACAGGAAGTCTAGGCATGATGTTTACTCTACCATAAGGATTCTAAGCGTGACTAGTGTTACTGTTGAAGAGTGGTATGGATATGGTTATTTAAAGGAAATCATTGTGAGAAGAGTAGATCAGAAATTATACAAGTTCATGGAAGGTGACTTTCCACGGCTACATCTGAACGACATTGAAGACATGTTGCTTCTCGTTGCTTAAAACAAGCTCAACAACCTTGACGGCGATGTCATTATCCACTTGGTAGTGGGTTTACGTATGTACACTTGAAGGATTGTCATTCAGTCAAGAGTTGAAGATCTTTAACTAAGGGTAGAAAGCTACCAAAAGAAGCTCAACATCTCCAAGCCAAGAACTCATGACCTTGACTTGTCTTGCAGAGCTCCATATACCACTCTCTCAATACATCAAGGAATGATTTATGAAGACAAGCTGAAAAGGAAGAGATTCATGCGTACTGAAGAGCTCTACAAGTTTAGTGATGGTACTCTCAACCCAGTTCGTAATACTCTGGATCAAAGGCTGAAGAATATCAAGTTAGGGTATAACAAGGTCATAGACAGGATGAAGTGGACTACAATAGATCAAAAGCAGACTCGCATCATGATTAAAGACATTAATCAACAATTGCTGCATAGAAGGATTATAAGGAGCCTAGAAAAGTTTGTTGGTGGAAGGGATTACAGGACTGACTACAGGCTATTACAGCGAACAATATGACTCTGTCATATTCTGTTCTACTTATTCAGGTCATGTCTCATAAAAAAATCTTATGAATATGAATAATAAGTAGTGTAGACTAATAAAATAGGCTTATATAGTGTTCGAGTACAAATTTTTCATTAAATTCAAAAAATTTCAAATTATGTACTCGACACCATATGTATCCCTCATAATTTGTGGGGGAGTATTAAAATGTTCCCAATAAAGACTTGTTGATAATCAGACAGCTTTCAAACATATTTGAATCAATTAATATCCAAAATATTAAGAGATTAAACATTTTTTATAAGGAGAGAAAATGTGATTAAAATATGCGACTTATAAAATGTGATCTGTAAAGACTCTAGTGCGATCTCCTCCCTCACCATGCTGAAAAATTTCGGTTATCGATGCATGTGTTAAGGGAGAGCATTTCTAAAAAGTAAAACTATCGAGGTAGAAATGTTTTGATATATATCACAAGTACCTTAATTGAGTTTTCCAAATGGTTTTAAGGCAATGAGAACAATACCCAAAGACCGACCATGTACTTACTTTTATTGGAGTTATATAAGGTGGTTAAGTATATGTATTTGTTCCCATGATGCAACCAAAACCGTATGGATCTACCCAGGGACATTCCATCAAATAGAATAGAAGTTCTTAGGTACGATACAAAAGGAGTAAAAGTGAGAAAAGAGATCATGTAGGCTAAGACAGAGCTAACATTGGAACAAACCCAACAAGGTGTTAGTGATGAAGTCTTGGTAAGCATTGAAGGGGTTGAAGAATAAAAAAGAAAAGTAAAGATAAAGGGTGAAAAGAAATAAGCCCTCCCTACACTTAGGCAGAAACCGGGTCAATACATATGCTATCAGAAACACTAAGTTTTTGTCTGGTATTGAAGATAGCCATCATGGACCCAGTGATGCAATGCACAACCCTCCCTAGCCACTCAAGGTCTCTCAAAAGACTATTGTTTCATTTCTCAGGGGGATTAAACACATTTCTATCGACTTTCTCACTCTGAGTTAGTTGGTATTGAAAAGGTGGCAGTCTGCTTCAGCCTCCGATTACTAAAACCAAAGTGCACTATCAAGTCTAAAGCCATAAAGAGATCATCCATAAATCTTACTAGGATACTATTCCAATATATTTGTTATTCATATACTTGAAAACAAGTATTATCTTAAGAGTCTTATGCATTATCCTTGTGATATTGTAATGATGTTGTCATGTAGGTATTGTTTATGTTTTTAAGTTTTAAATTTATATTTTGCCGACTTTACCTAAAACAACACTTTTACGGGCAGTGTACCCGGTCAGATAGAGTTTTGTGGTAAGTAGGGTGTCGATCACTAAGAGCGAGAACTAATCTTTTATTTTATTAATATTTTGGTTAACTAAACTAAGCTAATTTAAACTATGTTAATTCTATTCTATGTTAAACCTATGTTGAACCTATGTTAATCCTAATTCTAACGGATAAGAGGAGAGGGTTTAAGCCTGAGAGACTGGCATAGGTTTGTGGTGACTTAGATCTACTAAATATAAAATAACACACGCAAGCAGACAAACAAAAGATAGAAGAGCGGTCTGGCCAAATATAAGAAAACTGTATTAACCATAATTAATCTAATTAGAACGTTGGTTTGTTTATTTAGTGCAATGAATACTTATCTCGAGGCGGCATATCATTCTTAAGACTTAGGCGTTACTTTTTTCTAAGACCTAGACATGTAGAATTCTGTCATAATTAAACGCATCCACATAAAGCATCCTATTTGCTGATTATAATCTATCTTAGGGGTTAAAGCAATGATGATCTTGTTAAACCCTAGCTCATAGATACTTTACCCACTTACTGCTTAATGGCAATTTATATACTAGTAGTCCACTAGCCAAGTATTTACTAATTGATTAAGAACATACTCGTTGATCTCAAGGGTCACCTGCCGGTTCAAATAAGCTCACTAATCTAAAGGCGAAGATAGGTCATTATTTGTGATCCTATTGGTCTAGATATATAAATCACTATATGGAGAGTCATCCCGGCATTTAGCTAACGCGGTCGGTATCACTAAATCCAGTTGAATGATAGGTCGCATACAAAAGCTTGTAAACTAGTATAAATTGATTAACATAAACAAGCAATCAACAATAAATTAGGCATTCGAGATAAACAAACCAAAAATTCAAATCTTCATAATAATAGCTAATACCCAAGGGTATTAGCCTCAAACGTCATAATCAATACAAGAGTAACAATCCAACTAAGGTAAACTAACCGAGTTAAACGAATGATGCCAAAAATTGAAAGATTAATAGAGTATAAGAGATTACAAAGTGTTTCCTATAGAATTAGTAGCTTTGCTTGACCTCTTCTGCTATTCTTATCTTCTGAAAATAACTTTTGTAGTTAAGGTATTGAAAATATGATCAAGCACACTGAAAAACCTGTTTTTAGATTTTCTATTTATAGGGTCTGGAATTTGGTCGATAAGGCGTATCGAGTGAGATGGATGTATCAGGGGGTTTTGGAGTAGGGAACATGTTCGATATCTTCTAGAATATTTTATTACATTAAATTGAATACGGTGTATTGAGTTCCTCTGGATAAGGCGTATTGGTCTTTATTCCTTTATGGTCTTTTATGAAGTGCAGGCATATTGGATGTCAGAACAGTAATCTTCAAATATCTTCGTTTAAGCTCTAGAATGC
>BQNB010153156.1:0-15677 GCA_026074375.1 Tanacetum coccineum
AAGTCAATGCAAGGTTGCTACACAACTGTGACAATAGTTTAGTACTATATGAATCTAGAATCTGTTAACTAGCATTTATCAATTGTGTTACAGGTGGGTGGCTGAGAGTGGCAAGCAATAACGTCATCTGGCTGCAACAGTATGTAAGTTCCGTGTTATTTGGGACTTCCAGCAGGTAAAGAACAGTGCACATGAATGCTACCGAAACCAACAAGGCCTCAAGAGCTGTTACTGTTATAAGCTAATGACTAAAGATGAATCGATCATCGAAAGTCGATTTATGCATGACAATTTGATGTTAGTGACTCCCATGAAGTACCCTTGGTATTGGCGACTCCACATAAAGTTACGTCACTTAGCATGTCAGATGGTAACGGAAAATGTCACATATGAAGTATGCACGTGGTTACCGTATTCATAGTTGTCGATAATAAACATATGTAAAGTGGTTTGCTTTGTGTTGATGATATACGTTTTATTATTGTTTCTCTTTAGCTTTGGATTTTGACTTTGCAATTGATGTAGGGTGCCGTTTACTTGTATATACACAATCAGTGACAAATCCACTGTCGTTTTGACAGTGGGTCACTTAACTACAGTAACGGGCTCCCATTTTGGGCCAGCCCGATTTTGTTTTTTTTTAAATTATTTTGTTTTTGTTTTTTTTTAAATTTGTATGCACAAAGTAGGAGAAAAAAAATTATTACAAAAGTTCCGATTTATTCAGATAAATTTGGTTTTTTTTTAAATTATTTTGTTTTTGTTTTTTTTTTAAATTTGTATGCACAAAGTAGGAGGAAAAAAAATATTACAAAAGTTCCGATTTATTCAGATAAAAAAAATACCCGCGGAAATATCTTCGATACCTAATAACTTTAAAATAATCGATATGGTCACAAACGTACAACCCATTATATTAAAAAAAACCATATAGCAAAAAAAAACAACACTTTAAACATAAGGCCCAACACATAAGCCATATAAAAAAAATTATTACTAATATACACATTTGTCGACAAACTAGCCTCGAAGAAAAATTATTATTTCAAAAGGCTAAAGTTGAGTGGCTCTGTGAAGGGGACAAAAACAATGCTTATAAAAACAGATAGAGTGATGGAATTTTATACCAAACTGTCTGAAAGGGCTCTTGATTTGTGATATAAAAACAGATAGAGTGAATTGGTGAGAAAAAGAAACGAGAGATATAGTGAGCTAAAAAACAGAAAGATCGAGTCTTGTGTGATACAAACACATCATAAGTGAATTGGTGAAAAACAGAAATAAGAAATATGTGAGAATAAAGAACATATAGAGAGTTGTGTGATTAAAAACATATAGAGTGATTGGTGGAGATAAAAAGAAATGAAGATATTGTGAGATTAAAACACAGAAAGAGAGCTGTAGAGAGTCAAAAGATTCATGATGGAAAATGCTTTTAGGAATGAAATTAAGTTAAAAAGCTGTTGTAATCAAAGTTAATGTTTTTCAAAGTCTTAAACTTACAGCTGCTAGTAATTATTAATGCTGTTAGGCAAAAAGACTTACTACTGCTGGGTTAAGTTAATGCAAGGAGCCTAAAGACTTAAATTAATACTCTACTAGCTAGTTCACGTTAATGTTGTTGAGGTGGGATTCTCTTTAAATACTCGATTCAGGTTACAATCACTTTTATATTCCGATCGATTTTCACTTGATATACCTCTCTAATCCATAAATCCTAACTCAATTTCATCTTAATCCTCAAAAACCCATCACAATGTCGACCACCCAAAAATTCCTAAAACACATATTTTAGTCCGCGCGATTCTTAGATAAACCTAAGAAAGAGTGACGGTTTTGACAAATCATTGCATTTTTCTGCAACAGCAAGTTCTGTCAGTATCGCTAACGGTGAATCCAACCATCTCTACTTCCAAGAAATAAGCAGTTCTCAGACTACTGCTAAGTACAAAACTGTCAATGAGGAAGTGCAGATGCAAGCCCTAGAAGATGGGAAAAAGGTGGATCATCACTGAAACAAGTGTAAAGACGGAGCTCTCACCTAAAAGAGGCTAAAGGACTGATTTCTACCCACAATGGCTATTTCTATTTTTGCAGAACTAGAAAGAATGGGGTATAAAAACCATTATCACAGAACTTTTTACTTTTTACAAAGCATTCTTTTCTCCTCAGTGAAGTTTTTACACATCATACATATTCAACAATGTCTTAGTGCAAGACAACTGCCCTAGACTGAAATTCAGTAGTACTATGCCTCTGCTAATCATACTGTCTTGCCACAAAACCAAATATTAAAACTTTCCAAGGTACAATTTTTGACAATATGGTAAAGAACATTTAGAAGGTGAGGTTAAATTTCTAATGTATCCAAGGTTTGTGTAAGTGTTCCTGGATAAACAAGCTGAAAATATGTCCAAACATAAAGAGATCTATGTTACCCACGGGGGGGGGGGGTGGGTACCTCATCCCCTCCCTATACCAAAAAGATCTGTTTTTGCTACATAAAGAGGAAGGAAAGGGACACATTGCTAGTAGATCAACATTTATATCAACTTTGAAGGTTACAAGTTCCTGAAGAAGTGGGTAAAGGGTTAGCAGTTCCTACTGATTCCCATCACACTACTACTCAACCATCTACATCAAGACCCTAAAAGAAACAGTCAAGAAAGAAACAGAGGAAGGACAGTGGTCCTATAGAGCCTATCACTTATGAGGCTACCAATGAGAAACAAGTTTTTAACCCCTTCCTATGATCCATACTAAAAGATGGTGAGGACAGAATGCAACTTAATGAATTGATGGACCTTTGTGCCAAACTGTATGATAGGGTTCTTGCCCTGGAAAATATAAATACTTCTTAAGCTGCAGAGATTGCCACATTAAAAGAGAGAGTTAATGACGCTGGAAAGAAAAAGGATGGGGTCCAGAAAAAAAAAAAACTTACAAGCCTAGAGACTGTACAAGATTGGTTTGTCAAAAAGAATTGAATCCTCTGATGATGCTAGTTGGGTGCTCAAGAGATCTCTAAATAGGGAGTCAAATAGCTGATCTTGAATGCTGTATTAGAGGTTACCTGACTTGATGAGACTCAAGGGAGAAATTATGAAGACTTGATGTTTAATACTGGTGCTCTTAATGATGATGAGGTGTTTCAAGAGCCTATACTTAATACTGATACAACTACAAAAAGTTCAATTCCAATTAGTTCTGTTATCCCTCCAGTTACTACTGCTTGTGAAGTAGTTCTCAACTTCTGCCAATTATGTTGAAAATCGCAGAAGAAATTGACTCTTGCTCAGACTTTGATAGAGATTAAAAGTGCAAAACCCAAGGCTGTTACAACTGCTGCTACAACAGTTACACCTGCCAGCTCAAGACCAAAGGCAAAAGGAATTGTCTTTCATGATCAGGAGGAGCAGGCACCTGCATCTACAATCCAACTAATCTTATCCCTCCTTTCAACGCAAACTTCATTTTCCACGGCAAAGACAAAGGCCAAGGTAAAAAAAGGTTAGCCTGAAAAACCTTGAAGAAGAAAGATCAAATTGCAATTGATGAAGAAGTTTGCTAGAAAATCTTGCAGCTCAACATACAAGCCTGAAATTGGAAAAGAAGAAGGCTTTCACGATAAAATAAAGAAAAAAGCCAACATAGATTTAATTGAATCATGGGCTAAACACACAAGCTATGATGATGCAACTTTCAATTGGCTCAACAAATGCAAACAGAAGAACGAAGAACAATTGAGTGTTTGAGACAAAAGTCAAAGTTGTTTGTTAAACTCTTACAAAAAGAGAAAGAAACACTTCTGCAGCATTAAGACCTCAAAAAAAGAGAGCAAGCCACCAACTAAGGCACAAAATAAATACAATGTCTCCTATTTGAAAAATCATGGCTGAGATACAAACCAGTCAGCAGAAGAGCAAAAGTTATGATGATATCCAGAAGATGTTTTATAAAAGAGATGAAAAAGGGGGAAACACTTTAGTAGACTAGATACAGACGTTGGTGAACGGCAGTAAGATAAAAGCAAGAAGGAAGATTTAAAAGAGCTAGAGGAAGCAACTGAATCTGATAATTCCAATGAATCAGAGGAAAATAACATGTAGAAGCAAAGGAAGATGATTATCAAGAGAGGCAGAGATAAAAAAACATATGGAGAATAAATTTCAAGATGATGACGTAGCAATTGATGCTATAAGCGCGAGCTAGCCACTAAGGAAGACCACAAATCATAAGTTGAATGGAAAAATCATTAAAAAGGAAAAATAATAAATTTTAAATTGATAAAGCTATGGAAGTTAAAAAGGTATTCATGCTATGATTCAGAATGCTTCAAAATATTAAACAAGGGAAGACTTAGAAACACTCTGGAAGTGGTTAAACAGCAAAACATAGCGAATACAAGGCCAGAGGAGGCATAGCAAAGAGTGTTATGTGAGAAGCTAAAAGTTAATGTGTGAGCCTGATATAGTAAAGGTGAAGTATTGCAGAGTCCTAGAAGGACAAAATGTGACATATGGAAGACTATTTCTTTAAGTGGTAGTGCACTTTATCTAAGATGTTAAAGATCTGCACATCTTTGCGTGGTAGAAAAGTAAATCCACTTACACCAGCTACAATCACTATGGCATGCTCAAGAAACAGATAAACAAAAGCCGACCCCACCCAACACAACCAACAAGCAAACAATTCCCTCACACCGCACACTCGTCCAAAGCCACACACTACACCCCAAGAGACTAACAATGCAGATAACCAGTAAGCTTCAAGTAATCAATGAGATGACATATGTTAACAACTTTTAAAGCTTTTGAAAAACAACAAAAGAATCCTAAGTGTTTGAATCATCCATCCGGTGAAAGTGAAAGCTTTTAATGAAACTTGAGTTCAGAAAGATGACCATCAAGTTTAAGGGACGCTTTAGGGATTACAAGACTGCTTGAGAGTTACTACTGCTAAGTATAGTAGCTGCTTATTTAAAATAATGTTCTAGGTACGAGAAAGTTTACAACTGCTAAAAGCATACAACTGCTAAAACGTTTCTACTGATAGCAATCTAAAGATGAAGTGCGTACAAGCTTACTTACGTTGATAAGTAATGAGATATATTGATCAAAAGAATGTATAAAATTATTTGTTGAGAAGATCATGTATAATTTAAGAATATATTTAACCCTGTAGGAACTCCTTGGTTATAAAAGAGAGGTCCTAGGCATGAGTTTGATATATATAAATACATCGTTTATAAGCTTAAGTTTTTTATAACCACAACACTATCAAGAGTGTTCGATTAATATTTAAGCTTAAGTTTGGATAATATACAATCCTTACTTAACTTTTTCATTGTTTATTCTTTCTTGGTACATAGCGCTAAGATTCCGCGAATAGTTCCTAGATCTGATATATATCAATCAAAGTTTCTTCTATAGGTTTCTTGGATTTATTCAATACAACTAAGCTTACATGCTAATAAAAGATCTATTCAAGTGGATCAACAGAGAGGTAACTCAATAAAGAAAATCAAAACTGCTATTTAGATATAGTGACAATAAGGCATGTCAAGGAATTACACATTTCCTACACTTATACCAAGACATAACTAATAGTTAGTACTGATAGTATAGTTAGTACTAGACAGAACAAAAAGATACAGTACTGATCAGTTAGATAGTACGCCAAGTAGAAAATAGTTAGACCTGATTTAAGAGATAGGTAGGAAATATAAGGAAAAGATATGTACCGTTTTGTAAGCCGTTATGTTATCCTTGGTTCTATAAAAAAGATCCCCCTGGCCATAGTAGAGAGTAGATCGCAATATACATCTCATATAAGCATATCTCATACATTAGTAACTGTAATCACCAAAACAATTACAGAAATTATTATTTAGTTTTCATTGATCTTCTTAGTACTTTGTGTCACATTCCGATAAATACATAGTATTCCAAATCAGTGTTTCTACAAAGTCATTTGTATTTATACATCTTGGCTATCTCCTATAATAGGCTCAGAATCTATTCTCCATCATGGGACTCACAAGTGGTATCAGAGCCTGTGAGAAACTCTGATTAAGAAGAACAATCAAATCCAGTTATAAACCTTCATCCTTCAAAACTAAACATGTCTCGATCACAAGATAAATTCCACCATCACCACCACCTCCACCATCAACACCACAAATACCCACCCAACAACCTCCTCATACATAACAGGAACCATCAAGCTTCCAATTCGACGCGCGCACTCTAGAAATATGATATTGGCCTATGAAAATGGAACACTATGTTGACCCATACACAACTAGCCGTTTTAAATATTAGATATGGTCGGGTTAGACTTCACCTGTTGTTGACCATTTTAAAATCATTTTTTTCGTTATGCGATAATTATGTTCTATAAACTATGTTCAGATATATTTAGTGAGGTCTCTTTTAGTCCCATCCTAAAAACCCAGAGGGTGGTGCGTGCGTGGTGGAGGATAAATAAAGATAAGTGGGTGGCGGTGGTGGGTGGCAAAGTGATAGTGGTGGTGGCAGTGATAGTGTGATAGTGGCGGTACGTGTGGTGAGGGTGGTGATAAAAAAGTTAAAAGTGAACTTCAAATTCATACCCTAAAGTTTAGTTAACAAGAAACAGGGTATATTAGTAATAGTGGCCCCAAAAATATTACTATGATACAACATTATGTCGACAAACTAGCCTAAAATTCACATAAAATGTGGCCTAAAATTCTGCCCAAAGTAAAAAAAAAAATACACAACGTCCGCCCTCAACTTTTACCTATTTAAACTATTTCTTACACACAAAAAACCCCGTAATAAATTAACAAAAAAAATATACGTCAATTTTATTGTTCACACAAAACACTTTTTACATTCAACGGACCAAAAAAAAAAGATATCCGGACCGTCCAAAAAAAAAAAAAAAAGAAAATATTCGGGAAAAAATTAACCCGTCCCAACGCAATATTTTTTTTTCCCGAAATCATACAAAAAAAGGAAATATCCGGGTAAAAATTAGCCAAAAAAAAACCAAAAAGATAGCTAAAATCTGGCCCAAAGTAAAAGAAATAATAATAGAAAACGACTCCATTTCTCCCCTTTAACTATTACGATTTACTGACACAACAAATTCTCGTAAAAAAAGTTACAAAATCGTCCAACAAAAAAAAATATCTTGAAAAAATAAGCCCGTCCCAACGCAATATTTTTCCCCGATCAGACAAAAAAGCAAAATATAAAAATTAGCCCCGCCATATAACGCACCTCCCAAAATAATACCACCCAAAACGTAAAAAAGAAATATTCGGAAAAAATTCGCCCCGCCGCAACCGCGGGTACTGTTTGCTTGTTTCAAACATATGTTGTGTCTGACTCTCACAACTTCTTCCATCACACTGACCTTTATGCATGCATGGCTAACCACGCTTATATGGAAACATGGCTCCAAAATCCAAATTAATATGGCTGAAAAAGTGTTCCGTATTCATTCACATGGTTTCATAAATAGAAAAGATAAAGTGAAAAAGCATGGTTACTTGTTATATCTAAAAACCTTTAATTTTCAGTGTAAGAAATGATAGATAGTTGAGAAGACACTTGAATGCTATTACTAACTCTTCCAACTACCCTCTTTATTTTACTCAACCACCACTCACACCATCTCTATTACATTTTTTTTGGAACAGCAGAACACCATCTCTATTACATACATTACATAGTAACTTTCATTCTATCTATATGCATCTTAAACACACACACGTATCACTCTTCTTCCCCAACATTAAACACACAAAGACCTCCTTTACAAGCAAAACACTACTCTCCATCAAGCTCATGGCTTTTGATTTCTTTCAGGTGACTGACCGAACTCAT
The DNA here is from genome assembly GCA_026074375.1 of Tanacetum coccineum. Taxonomy (NCBI): domain Eukaryota; kingdom Viridiplantae; phylum Streptophyta; class Magnoliopsida; order Asterales; family Asteraceae; genus Tanacetum; species Tanacetum coccineum. Next base: position 7,878 of record BQNB010153156.1, read on the forward strand.
GTCCCGTGGTTTAGGTTACCTTCATAATGATAAACACAGGTTAGACATTCGTTCTGTTTGTAAAAACTCATATTATTTTATGTATATATAATCAAACCAAGTAAGTTTACTATCACACATTCATGTGAAGATTGGCTAACAATTTTGTGCGAGAGCGTAGAGGTATGTTTACCTATGAGCTAACAAGTTGTATCTCCTCACTATTCCTTTAAGCGAGGCGACCTTGCATGATCTTTGTAGCATCTTTATGGCGAGTGCGATTTGGTTATCTCTAGTGCATGTTGGTCTCATGTGCAAAAGATTTTTAGATAATATATTTTTAATGACTGATCCCTAGATGATCCTAACGGTTTTCTCTAAGGAGTCAAATAAACACGAGAACATAAAAGTTTCCCCAATCAAATCTAAACCACTCAACCATCAATCATATCCTTCATTCAGGTATAAATTTCGTGCTCGATATGGGTACTTTCCTATCGTATAGTAATCAACACTAGTAAGCAACCTTACACTAAGACCATGTTTTATATCGCCGTCGATTACTGTAGTGTCCAATCCCTTATCACTCGTAGTCGATACGTGATAAAATTCAGGGCATTCCTACATACCCATATTCTCATTCTGGTGCAATGGGTGATCAACCAAGGTCCACTTAATCAAATCTAGGCTTTGGTACTTGTAATTATAGCCTAACTTATCTACCTACCTACCTATCGTCATTTTTCCATTTGACATCAGCTTTCCAAGCCGAAGAGGGTCACGAATGCCAACACATGCTCATTTCTGGTTTGTTTCAAGATACGATTGTCAGTGGGTTAGATGCCTTTTATTGTTAGGTACCGGCTCGAGTAAGTTTTCTAAAAGTTAGAAGCTAGATTTTGGACTTGATTAGCTGGTTTTGGGTATACATTGAATTATCCTAGTGTATAAAATAATGTTTTCTCGGTTGGAAAGGAGGGTGGCGACCCAGACCAGCACCAAACCGAGCAAAAGATTCCGATGGTTCGTGTGAGATGGATCTAGAAAGTCCAGCTGACGAGGTCTTGTGATACCGAATGAGCCCATACTATGTTACCCCAAACAGAACCTTTTGGATTGTATTGGTAGAACATATGGTATATTCCCTTGTAAAACATTGGTGCTGACAAACATGATCAAATTGCAAAACAAAAATTAGAAAGGCATCTTTTTCTGTTAATCAGTATAAGTTTTAAAGAAAGAGAACTTACCATCGGATCTAATCTGCATAAGCTGTTCTCAAAAACCAAGCCAGACACCCACTAAATAACATGCAGAAGTCATCTGCAAGGTGCTAACGCAACCGTGACAATAGTATAGTACTATATGAATCAGAATCTGTTAAACTAGCAGTTATCAATTGGTTACAGGTGGGTGGACCTTGAGAGTGGCAACAATAACTCATCTGGCTGCAACGGTAGTAAGTTCCGTGTTAGTTGGACTTCCAGCAGGTTAAAGAACGTGCACATGATATGCTACCCTGAAACCAACAAGGCACTCAAGAGCTTTACGGTTATTTGCTAATTGACTAAAGATGAATCGATCATCGAAAGTCGATTTATGCTGACAATTTGATGTTAGTGACTCCATGGAAGTACCCTTCGGTAAGAGGCGACTCTCGCCACAAAGAAAGTTACGTCACTTAGCAAATCAGATGGTAACAGAAATGTCACATTGACGTATGCAACGTGGTTACCGAGTATTCATAGTTGCGATAATAAAAATATGAAAATGTGGTTTACTTTGTTTGATGTAATACGTTTTATTATTGGTTTCTCTTTAGACTTGGATTTTGACTTTGGCAATGACGTCGGGGGGTGTCCGTTTACTTGTATATACACAAATCATGACAAATCACTGTCAATTGACAGTGGGTCACTTAACTACACAAACGCTCCATTTTGGGGCCTGCCCCGATTATTGTTTTTGTTTTTTTTTAATTTGTATGCACAAATGTAGGAGAAAAAAAAATTATTACAAAAGTTCGATTATTTAGATAAATTTTGGTTTTTTTTTAATTATGTGTTTTGTTTTTTTTTTAAATACTTTTGTATGCACAAATAGGAGAAAAAAATATAATACAAAAGTTTCCGATTTTCTATTCAGAATACAAAAAATACCACCGGAAAATCTTCCGATACCTAATAACTTTAAAAATAATCGATATGTCACTAACATAACAACCCATTATATTAAAGAAAAACCCATATAAGCAACAAAAACAACAACTTTAAACAGAGGCCCAACCCATAAGCCATATAAAAAAAATTAACACACATTACTAATATACACCTTTTGTCGACAAACAAGCCTAAACTTCATATAAAATGTGGCCAAAATATCTGGCCCACATAAAAATAAAAATACAAAACGGGTCCCCTCAACCTTAACTATTTACGATTTTCTTACATCAAAAATCCCGTAAAAAAATTTTAACAACACTCAAAAATAAGCGAGAGAGCGAGAGTTTTATTGTTCACAACTTTTTTTACATTCATCGGACCCAAAAAAAAATATTGAACCGTCCCCAAAAAAAGAAAATATTAGGGAAAAAAATAAACCCTTCCCAACGCAAATTATTTTTCCCGAATCATACACAAAAGATATATCCGGGAAAAAATTATCCCATAAAAAAAAAACCCATAAAAATAGCCTAAAATCTGGTCCAAAGGAAAAAAAAAAGAAAACGATCACACCTTTTAACAAATTTACATTTTCCTTACACAAAAATTCTCGTAAAAAAGTTTACAAATCGTCCCTAAAAAAAAGAAAATATGAGCGAGAGTCGCGCCGCGCGAGAGAGCGCTGATCCCAAAGCAATTTTTTTCCCCGTATCATACAAAAAAAGAAAATAATAAAAATTAAGCCCCGCATAACGCATCGCCCAAAAAAAACCCCCCGAAACGTTAAAAAAAATTATTCGGGAAAAAATTAGCCCCGCCCAACGCGCGGGTTCTTTTGCTTGTTTCAAACATATGTTGTGTCTGACTCTCACAACTTCTTCCATCACACTGACCTTTATGCATGCATAATGGCTAACCACACTTATATGAAAACATGGCTCACAAATCCAAATTATATGCTGAAAAGTCTTCTTAATCATTTCACAAGTTTCATAAATAGAAAAGATAAAGTGAAAAAGCATGGTTACTTGTTATATCAAAAAACCTTTAAATTTCAGTGTATAAATGAATAGAGATATTTGAGACAACACTTGAATGCTATTACTAACTCTTCCAACTACCCTCTTTATTTTACTCAACCACCACACACACCATCTCTATTACATTTTTTTTGGAACAGCAGAACACCATCTCTATTACATACATTACATAGTAACTTTCATTCTATCTATATGCATCTTAAACACACACACACGTATCACTCTTCTTCCCCAACATTAAACACACAAAGACCTCCTTTACAAGCAAAACACTACTCTCCATCAAGCTCATGGCTTTTGATTTCTTTCAGGTGACTGACCGAACTCATGTCCCGTGGTTTAGGTTACCTTCATAATGATAAACACAGGTTAGACATTCGTTCTGTTTGTAAAAACTCATATTATTTTATGTATATATAATCAAACCAAGTAAGTTATTTCACATTCAAGTGTAAGTTGGCTAACAAAGTTGTATTCTTTTATGTTTATATGATCAAACGAAGTTGTATCTTAGTCCTTAGTATAACCTTGCATGATTTTGAAGCATCTTATGCTTGAATTTGTTGATCGTGTGCAAGTTGTTCTCTTGTGCAAGAAGATTGTAGATTAATGTATGTTTTATGATTATCCCTAGATGATCCTACGGTTCTCTAAGGAGTCAAATAACGACTTAGAAGCATAAAAGTTTCCCCAATCATATCTTAAACCAGCTCAACCATCAATCATTCCTTCATCGGGTATATTGTCTTGCTCGATATCGTACTTTCCTATCGTATAGTAATCAAATCTAGTAAGGTCAAGGCTTACAATAAAGACATGTTTTATATCGCCGTCGATTACTGTAGTGTCCAATCCCTTATCACTCGTAGTCGATACGTGATAAAATTCAGGGCATTCCTACATACCCATATTCTCATTCTGGTGCAATGGGTGATCAACCAAGGTCCACTTAATCAAATCTAGGCTTTGTTACAAGATGTTTATATCCTAACATATCGTACCTTAGCTCCTACTAATCGCATTTTCCATTGATCAATAAGCTTCTAGAGACCGTAAAGGGTCACGAAATTCACACATTCTCTTTGGGTGTTTCAAGATAACATTGCCGTGGGTTTGCGATCTGTTTGTTAGGTACGGATCTGAGTAGTTTTCTAGTAGTGCGTAGTTTTGGACTTGATAAGCTGGTTTTGGGTATTCATTGATTATCCTAGTGTATAAAATGACTGGTTTCTCGTCTGGAAGGATGGTGGCGGACCCAGACCAGCAACCAAACCGATCAAATGATTCCGATGGTTCGATTTGCTGGATCTAGTGGAGTCCAGCTGACGAGGTCTTGTGATACCGAATGAGCCCATACTATGTTACCCCAAACAGAACCTTTTGGATTGTATTGGTAGAACAGATGGTATATTCCCTTGTAAAACATTGGTGCTGACAAACATGATCAAATTGCAAAACAAAAATTAGAAAGGCATCTTTTTCTGTTAATCAGTATAAGTTTTAAAGAAAGAGAACTTACCATCGGATCTAATCTGCATAAGCTGTTCTCAAAAACCATAGCCAGACACCCACTAAATAACATGCAGAAGTCAATGCAAGGTTGCTACACAACTGTGACAATAGTTTAGTACTATATGAATCTAGAATCTGTTAACTAGCATTTATCAATTGTGTTACAGGTGGGTGGCTGAGAGTGGCAAGCAATAACTTCATCTGGCTGCAACAATATGTAAGTTCAGTGTTATTTGGGACTTCCAGCAAGTAAAGAACAGTGCACATAAGCTAACCAGAAACCGACAAGGCCTCAAGAGTGTTACTAGTTATAATGCTAATGACTAAAGATGAGTCGATCAACCGAAAGTTCCATTTATGCATGTACAATTTGAAGTTAGTGACTCCCATGAAGTCCCCTGGTATTAGGCGACTCCACATAAAGTACGTCACTGCATGTCAAATGGTAACGAAAAAAAAAAATGTCACATAGGAATATGCACTGTTTTACAGTTATTCATAGTTGTCGATAATAAAATATGAAAGAAAGTGGTTTGGCTTTGTGTTGATGATATACGTTTTTATTATTTTCTCTTTATTATTACTTTGGATTTGACTTTGCAATTGATGTAGATGCCGTTTACATGTATATACACAATCAGGACAAAATCCACTTGATCAGTGACAAACGCCGCGATGACGTTTTGACAGTGGTCACTTACGACATAACTGTGCTCCCATTTTGGGCCAGCCTGATTTTGTTTTTTTTTTAATTATTTTGTTTTTTTTTAAATTTGTATGCACAAAGTAGGAGAAAAAAAATTATTACAAAAGTTCCGATTTATTCAGATAAATTTGGTTTTTTTTTTAAATTATTTTGTTTTTGTTTTTTTTTAAATTTGTATGCACAAAGTAGGAGGAAAAAAAAATATTACAAAAGTTCCGATTTATTTCACAAAAAAAAATAAAATAACCCGGAAAGAACTTCGATACCTAATAACTTTTAAAAATAATCGATATAGTCACAAACCTACACCCATGTATATTAAATAAAAAAAAAAAACAATAAAAAATAAAGGCATAAAAAATAACGACTTTAAACAGGAGGCCCAACACAATAATCATATAAAAAAAATTATACTAATATACACATTTTGTTTCGACAACGAAACCTAAAATTCACATAAAATGTGGCCCAAAATCTGGCCCAAAGTAAAAAAAAATACAAAACGGTCCCTCAACTTTTAACTATTTACGATTTTCTTACACAAAAAATCCCGTAAAAAAATTAACAAAAAAAATACGTCAAGTTTTTATTGTTCACAACTTTTTTACATTCATCGGCCCAAAAAAAGATATCGAATCCCAAAATAAGAAAATATCGGAAGAAACTAACTCCTCACCCAACTGGGGCCAAAATTTTTTTTTCGAATTAATACAAAAAAAAAGAAATATCCGGCAAAAAATTAGCCAAAAAAAAACCCAAAATACGCAAAATAATCTGGCCCAAAAGAGAAAAAAATAGAAAACGGACCCTCACCTTTTAACTATTTACGATTTTCTTACACAAAAATTCTCGTAAAAAAATTTACAAAATCGTCCCAAAAAAAGAAAATATTCTTGAAAAAATAAGCCCGTCCCAACGCAATTTTTTTCCCCGAATCATACAAAAAAAGAAAATATTAAAAATTAGCCCCGCCATAACGCATCGCCCAAAAAAACCCCCCGAAACGTAAAAAAAAATTATTCGGGAAAAACTTAGTCCTCAGCCGCAACGCCTGGTTCATTTGCTTGTTTCGCGCGCCGAACATATGTTGTGTCTGACTCTCACAACTTCTTCCATCACACTGACCTTTATGCATGCATGGCTAACCACGCTTATATGGAAACATGGCTCCAAAATCCAAATTAATATGGCTGAAAAAGTGTTCCGTATTCATTCACATGGTTTCATAAATAGAAAAGATAAAGTGAAAAAGCATGGTTACTTGTTATATCAAAAAACCTTTAATTTTCAGTGTATGAAATGATAGATAGTTGAGAAGATACTTGAATCTATAACTAACAACTTCAACTTACCCTCATTTATTTTTACTCCAAACCACACACACACCATCTCTATTACATTTTTTTTGGAACAGCAGAACACCATCTCTATTACATACATTACATAGTAACTTTCATTCTATCTATATGCATCTTAAACACACACACACGTATCACTCTTCTTCCCCAACATTAAACACACAAAGACCTCCTTTACAAGCAAAACACTACTCTCCATCAAGCTCATGGCTTTTGATTTCTTTCAGGTGACTGACCGAACTCATGTCCCGTGGTTTAGGTTACCTTCATAATGATAAACACAGGTTAGACATTCGTTCTGTTTGTAAAAACTCATATTATTTTATGTATATATAATCAAACCAAGTAAGTTATTTCACATTCAAGTGTAAGTTGGCTAACAAAGTTGTATTCTTTTATGTTTATATGATCAAACGAAGTTGTATCTTAGTCCTTAGTATAACCTTGCATGATTTTGAAGCATCTTATGCTTGAATTTGTTGATCGTGTGCAAGTTGTTCTCTTGTGCAAGAAGATTTTAGATTAATGTATGTTTTATGACTATCCCTAGATGATCCTACGGTTCTCTAAGGAGTCAAATAACGACTTAGAAGCATAAAAGTTTCCCCAATCATATCTTAAACCAGCTCAACCATCAATCATTCCTTCATCGGGTATATTGTCTTGCTCGATATCGTACTTTCCTATCGTATAGTAATCAAATCTAGTAAGGTCAAGGCTTACATGTTTTATATCGCCGTCGATTACTGTAGTGTCCAATCCCTTATCACTCGTAGTCGATACGTGATAAAATTCAGGGCATTCCTACATACCCATATTCTCATTCTGGTGCAATGGGTGATCAACCAAGGTCCACTTAATCAAATCTAGGCTTTGGTACAAGTATTATATGCCTAACATATCTACCTTACTACCTATCGTCATTTTCCATTGATCATTAAGCTTCCAAGCCGTAGAGGGGTCACGAAATGCCAACACATTCTCTTTGGTTGGTTTCAAGATACGATTGTCAGTGGGTTTGATCCATTTTGTTAGGTACGGAT
>BQNB010153157.1:497-15677 GCA_026074375.1 Tanacetum coccineum
TTTGAAGAATTCAGTAAAATAAAGGGAGTATTATTTTACTTTACCACTTTATCTTTCTCTATAATATTTCACGCATTAGGGACAATGCTCATATTAAGTATGGGGGGGGGGGAGATAAACTGGAAAAATAAATTGTAAAAAAAACTGTTGTATATTTTTGAAAAATATAAATAAAATCATTTCGATTGATCACAATAAGCAAATCTGACTCCGGATTGATAACATTACTGACATGTTTTACCTACTACCCCAAAAATTGTGAGATTTAGATCTTAAATAATTCGGGTATCCATCTTTAATACCTAAGATAATTTTTACTTTTAGCTTTCTCGAGTTAAGGTTTGAATGCAATTGCAAGTGTCTCATCTGTCGTTACGGCTATGTATTTGTAGTTTGTTACCTTTTCTGGAGCATTGATATCAGTTAAAAATTATATGAGTGTGCCGGTAATTTGTTAATTCTAGAACTTGTGCTTGAAATCTTTACGAGACCGCAGTAACATCACGTTCGCGTGGTATAGACATTTAACTCATTAAGAGGATATATAAAAATGCAAAAATATAAATATTAATAAACATTGTCAAAAAGTTTTCTGATTCATTTTATCCGTACATATTGATGCGCGTAAACGTTGGTATTTCTATTATAATGAAATGCGTAGGTTGCAAACTTCTAAGTTCATTTGAAGTAGTATGCTTATCATAAGTATGAGGGAAGCAAGTTTCGCCCAAATGAGAAGTTCTAACAAAAAAAAGAAGAAAAGTCAGAATCATTACGGATAAGGTGGATTATAATTCTATCATACAACCTTTTGATAATATAAAACCTAAAAATACTAATAGTAACCTCTTTTGATGTTTATGTTTGGTGCTTACGCCATGTCGGTGCGGTTTAGTTTCTTGTACAAGCCTATGGTAATTTGAACATTTTATGGCTGAGTGTTTGAGCGACTTACATATCATTTACCTCATTGAGCGTTATCTTATGCTTGTGATCATTGACTTGACTATATATTTTTGCTTAGATTGCTTGAGGGCAAGCTAGACTCGTACTTCGAGAGTCATTCTTTTGGGAAGAAAGGAGTAACTGCCTCCCTTGAGTCATTGTCTTCTTCATGATATAGTTTAAGTCGATGGCCATTGACTATGAACGTCTTTCCATCTTTTCCATAAAGTTTAACATATCCGAATGGGTATTGATGTTTCATTACATATGGTGCTAACCATCGAGATATGAGTTTCGGTTGTTTAAATTTGTATTTTGAGTGAAATAGCAGAACCTTGTTTCCTTGTTTGAATTCTTTTCTTATTCGTAACTTTCTGTCATGCCATAATTTGGTTTTTTCCTTGTATAGGCGAGAATTTTCATATGCTTGGTGTCTAAGTTCGTCTAATTTGTGCAAGTGAAACATTCTTTTCTCACCAGCAACGATGAGATCTGGGTTGCAGTCCTTCAATGCCCAGTATGCACGGTGTTCAATTTCAAATGGCAAATGGCAGTTCTTTCCATATATTAGTTTGTATGGTATAGTACCGGTAGGTGTTTTGTAGGCAGTGCGAAAAGCCCACAGAGCATCATCAAGTTTTCTTGACCAAATAGCAGGGTTGTCTTTAACAGTTTTTTCAAGAATTCTTTTGAGAGCTCTGTTCGTGTTTTCAACTTGACCACTAGTTTGAGGGTGATAAGATGTAGAGAAGCGGTGGTTAACTCCATATCTTTTCATGGTTTTTTCCATTATTTTGTTGCAGAAGTGAGTACCTCGGTCGCTGATTAGAGCTTTGGGCATTCCGAAACGGCAGAATAGTTTCTTTAGAAAGGTGACTACTACTCGGGCATCATTGGTTGGTAAAGCTTGAGCTTCGGCCCATTTGGATACGTAATCAACAGCGACTAAAATGTATTCAAACTTATATGATTTCGGGAATGGTCCCATAAAGTCGATACCCCATATGTCAAAAATTTCACATACTTGGATGTTGTTCAAGGGCATCTCATCACGTTTTGATATATTTCTGGTCTTTTGGCATGCTTCGCAAAGGCGAACTAGAGTATGAGCTTCTTTGATGATTGTTGGCCAGTAAAATCCTGAATCAAGGACCTTTTTAGCAGTTATGTTGGGTCCATAATGTCCACCGGTTGGTCCGTGGTGACATTGATCCAAAATGGTTCGGGTTTCTGGTCCAGATATACAACATCTGATCATACCATCAAAACATACTTTTAAAAGGTAAGGCTCCTCCCAAAAGTAGTGTTTGAGGTCAGAGAAAAAATTATTCTTTTGTTGGTACGTCATTCCTTTTGGTATAATATTACCGACTAGGTAGTTTGCGAAGTCTGCGAACCATGGTTCATCTTTGGTTTTGATTTCCATAAGAGTTTCTTCAGGAAAGTTATCATCGACTTCACTGTCATCGCTTGTTTCATCATTTTCGATTCGAGATAAATGGTCGGCTGCAACATTTTCTGTTCCTTTTCTGTCTTTGATTTCTATGTCGAATTCTTGCAGAAGTAAGATCCATCGAATAAGGCGTGGTTTAGCATCTTGCTTCTTGAATAAGTGCCTTAGAGCTGAATGATCAGTGTGAACAATAGTTTTCGAGAGAATAAGATAGGATCTGAATTTGTCAAATGCAAAAACTACAGCCATAAGTTCTTTTTCGGTTACGGTGTATTTTTGTAGAGCTGGGTTAAGGGTTTTGCTTGCGAAATATATTGGGTGAAAGTTTTTACCATCTTTTTGACCTAAGAAGGCTCCAACTGTGAAATCACTAGCATCACACATAAGTTCAAATGGAAGATTCCAATTTGGGCTTACGATCACAGGAGCACATGTGAGTTTCTCTTTGTAGTACTCACATGTATTGACTATCACTTATACGAGTTATGTTGTGTGCTCAGTGTCTCATTGAAGATGAGGATTTTATCAAGAGATCGAGGTCTACTCTCGGAGAAGTAGTGTGAGTTTCTTTATCATATTTTAGTGCAAGACATAAGACACAAGTTTGGGTTATTCTACTTCTACATCAAGTTCGTTATACTTAGTTTTCTTCATCAGTGATCATTACAAAAAGCCTACATAGTTCGAGATTCAAAAGATGGTTTTTCATAGGATTTAGGGAAGCTTAATTGATAAAATGTTTAACCATCAGGATATGTTCATGCACCACTTGAGAAAAAGCTATTATGATTCAAGTTGCATATTTTCACAAGATCCCTATTGGATAATGACAAAAAGGGAAAGAAGAAGGTACAAAGTTATATGATTTGCAACTTATTATGTGTGGTGGGTGACATGGAGCTTCGTTAATTAATGGGAAGATCTTAAGTTATGGGGATGCAATTTACAAAGGAAGTTTTGTTTCATTCAGGGAGATGATTACATCTCAATTTCAGGGGAAGCTTTGGCTTTATAATGAAGTTCGTACACGACTTTGTTTGTTTTGTCATCATCAAATAGGGGAAGATTGTTGGAATTCTAAATTTGATGAGACAAAATAAATAAAAGAATGAAACAAAAGGATCAGAATCGTCATTAAAGAATTCTTCAAGCTGGTGAGAATATGAAGATTTTGGTCATAGATGTTAAGTAATGATTAGGAAACATATTATGTGATTTAACGTGATTTAAATAGTTTTATTATCTATGATTAAAGCTTCCTTTGTAAGTCTTAATATCCCTCTATATAAAGGGTATTAGGTGTGTAGGTTTAAGCATCCAGAAAAGTATGTGTACACAAAGTATAGAAGATGTAGACGTCTAAAGTGTTGGTGTAGCCTCAAGGTAATCAAGGTTTTCCTTGATCCATGTTATAGTTTATTGATGTAACCGTTTAGAGTTGATCGTTAGTTTGCGGGCTTGATGGAAAAGTATGTACAAAACATGTTGAATATCTTTGTTCTTATTCCGCTTTGTTTTTATAACTTATGAACATTGATATTATCCTAGATAAAGGTCTAAACAACCTGAGCTTACAATGATCTAAGGAGTTATTTAGACTCCACACAAAGGGATAGTGTTTGATTTTAAATTCACTCAGCCACTCAGATAGGGTTAAATATGTTATTGTGTAGAACACTTAATTTGCACAGACATAATCTAGACAACTACCATAGGCTTGTACTTAACACATAAACATGTCTGTTGCGGCGTGAGCACCTAGACAAAAATCTCCAAGAGGCAAAATGTGATATTGATGAGGGTGAATAACATATACTTGATTTCATGTGCCAAAACTTTGCCTTATACTTTGAATTATGTGTATATATATATATATATATATATATATATATATATATATATATATATATATATATATATTCACTCGGCTGGGCACATAACTTCTTCTTCATTGAGCATATTTTTCTTACTCCTGGGATACTTTGGGGATCTCAACACTAAAAGTGAGTGATGGCATTACAATGATTACATGGATTTATTTCACACTTATCATACGATTGAGTCTATAATTTAACCTCATTACAGGTCTAGTAACATGATGATTAAGATAAAGTTCTCGAGCTTTTAAATTACTCCGAATCGCTTCAAATATAATGATAAACTAGTACAATGTTTCAGAAAAAGGCGACAAACCACATATTAACATCCATAACGTGATTGATACATATGATTGCTCATTCCTTACTCAAAGAGCTAAAGGCATCATTATCTGGGTACCAAAGGTGTGTACGCATATTTGCGGTAATAAAATTCTCACAATTTAGGTGGGTTGATTTTGTGCTAGTTAAAATGTTAATCCGGTTGGATTTGCCTTACTAAGAGCATTTTTTATTTTTGAAAGCATATATATATATTAAGATTTTTAGGCAAAAATATCAGTTGGAAAATTTTGGCAGGGCAAACATGGAGGGATATGATTAATTTTTCCTATTTGGCTCCCCTCCACACTTAAGTTGAACATTGCCCTCAATGTGATAACTGATAATAGATAAAATAAGGAAAATTAAATGAAAACGATACTTCCCGGGGCATAGAGAAGTGCATAGCTGCGGTAGAACTATCTTTTTGAGCACACGTCGTAATTTTCCATATCTAAAAGCTAAAGTACCTGCATAAAAGTAAACACACAAAAGCACAGAAAAAGAAAATATTTTTGTTTTTTTAAGATAATAAAAGATATTAGTAGAAGAATGGAGGAGGGACTCCTCCACACTTAAGTGAAGCACGGGTTGCCTCCCGAGAAGCGCTTAATTTTTAAGAGAGTCGTTAGCTAGACTCGTACTTCGAGAGTCATTCTTTTGGGAAGAAAGGAGTAATTGCCTCCCTTGAGTCATTGTCTTCTTCATGATATAGTTTGAGTCGATGGCCATTGACTATGAACGTCTTTCCATCCTTTCCATAAAGTTTATATTATTCCGGAGGGTATTGCTTGTTTCACTACATATGGTCGTAACCATCGAGATCTGAGTTTCGGTTGTTTAAATTTGTATTTTGAGTGAAATAGCAGAACCTTGTTTCCTTGTTTGAATTCTTTTCTTATTCGTAACTTTCTGTCATGCCAGACTTTGGTTCTTTCCTTGTATAGACGAGAGTTTTCATATGCTTGGTGTCTAAGTTCGTCTAACTCGTGCAACTGAAACATTCTTTTTTCACCAGCAACGATGAGATTTGGGTTGCAGTTCTTTAATGCTAGTATGCAGGTGGTTCATTTCAAAATGGCAATGTCAGTCTTTCCATATATTAGTTTGTAAGGTGTAGTACCGGTAGGTGTTTTGTAGGCAGTGCGAAAAGCCCACAAAGCATCATCAAGTTTTCTTGACCAAATAGCAGGGTTGTCTTTAACAGTTTTTTCAAGAATTTTTTAAGAGCTCTGTTCGTGTTTCAACTTGACACTAGTTGAGGAGTGATAAGATGTTAGGAGATTAAGGTGTTTAACTCAATATCTTTCATGGTTTTTTTCATGATTTTGTTGCAAAAGTGAGCTACCTGGTCGCTGATTAGGGCTTTGCATTCGAATCGGCAAGAATAGTTTCTTTAGAAAGGTGACTACTACTCGGGCATCATTGGTTGGTAACGCTTGAGCTTCTGCCCATTTGGATACGTAATCAACAACGACTAAAATGTATTCAAACTTATATGATTTTGGGAATGGTCCCTTAAAGTCGATACCCCATATGTCAAAAATTTCACATACTTAGATGTTGTTCAAGGGCATCTCATCACGTTTTGATATATTTCCGGTCTTTTGGCATGCTTCGCAAAGGCGAACTAGAGTATGAGCTTCTTTGATGATTGTTGGCCAGTAAAATCCTGAATCAAGGACCTTTTTAGCAGTTATGTTGGGTCCATAATGTCCACCGGTTGGTCCGTGGTGACATTGATCCAAAATGGTTTGGGTTTCTGGTCCAGATATACAACGTCTGATCATACCATCAGAACATACTTTGAAAAGGTAAGGCTCCTCCCAAAAGTAGTGTTTGAGGTCAGAGAAAAATTTATTCTTTTGTTGGTACGTCATTCCTTTTGGTATAATATTACCGACTAGGTAGTTTGCGAAGTCTGCGAACCATGGTTCATCTTTGGTATTGATTTCCATAAGAGTTTCTCCGGGAAAGTTATCATCGACTTCACTGTCATCGCTTGTTTCATCATTTTCGATTCGAGATAAATGGTCGGCTGCAACATTTTCTGTTCCTTTTCTGTCTTTGATTTCTATGTCGAATTCTTGCAGAAGTAAGATCCATCGAATAAGGCGTGGTTTAGCATCTTGCTTTTTGAATAAGTGCCTTAGAGCTGAATGATCAGTGTGAACAATAGTTTTCGAGAGAATAGATAGGTTCGGATTTGTCAAATAAAATAACATACATCCCATAAGTTCTTTTTTCGGTTAACGGTGTTTATGTTTATGAGCTGGTGTTAAGGTTTTGCTTGCGAAATAGATTGGGTGAAAGTTTTTACCATCTTTTTGACCTCCTGAGAAGGCTGCCAATGTGAAATCAATAGCCATCACACATAAGTTCAAATGGAAGATTCCAATTTGGGCTTACGATCACAGGAGCACATGTGAGTTTCTTCTTTAACAATAATTCAAATGCTTTTTGACATTTTTATCTAATTCAAATAGAGTATCTTTTTCGAGTAGCTTAGTTAGAGATTCGTTCAATTTCGAGAAGTCTTTAATAAAACGTCGTAAAACCAGGATGTCGGAAAAAGCTTTCTAAACACCTTGATATTAGTATAGGCGGTGAAAATAAAGTTTTGAGATTACGTCAATTTTTGCTTTTGTAGACTCTAAGTCCGGGCGCTAGACACCTTGTGTCCGAGCACAATTCCTTCTTTGACCATGAAGTGCATTTTTCCCAATTAAGGATAAGGTGAGCATCTTTACAATGTTGGAGCATTTTATCGAGGTGTTTAAACATGTGTCGAAAGAGTTTTCGAATACAGAAAAATCATCCATGAATACTTTGACGGATTCTTCGATCATATCGTGAAAGATTGAACATAACTTTGGAAGTGTGGCCAGGAGCATTACATAGACCGAAAGGCATTCGCCTATAAGCGTATGTTCTAAAAGGACATGTGAATGTTGTTTTCTCTTGATCATTAGGATCGATAGGAATCTGAAAGTATCTAGAAAAACCATTGAGGAAACAGAAATATTTATTTCCCGCTAGTCTCTCTAGCATTTGACCTTTAAGGTAGGGAAAATGTATTTTGCGGTATGCTTCATTGAGTTTATGATAATCGATGCATACTCGCCAACCCGTAACGGTTCTTGTTGGAACAAGTTCATCGTTTTCGTTGGTGTGGGAATGACAAAACTGCTATTAATACAAACCTTTCTTTGGTTACAAATGGATTGACTAACCCAAGGACTATCGTCAATTGGATAAATTATACCGGTATCCAAGAGTTTCATGATTTCTTTTTTAACAACTTCTTGCATGTTTGGATTTAACCTACTTTGTTTTTTGACAACGGGTTTCTTGTCATCAAGAAGTTGTATCTTGTGTTTGCAGAATGATGGGCAGATACCAAGAATGTCAGTTTTTTTCCAAGCAAAGGCTTGCTTGTGCTTTTTAAGGACAGATATGAGCTTGTTTTTCTTTTCTTTTGTAAGCTGAGATGAGATGATAACAGGAAGAAAAGAAGGTTCTTTCAGGAATACGTATTCCAGATTATCAAGAAGAGGTTTAAGTTTGAGATCCATAGGAGGTTCTTCAAGAGATGTTTTGAATTTATAATCCGTATTGATAGTGATTTTCTCGAATGGTAGGTCTTCGGTGTCGGATTCAGAGTCAGAGTTTTCATCGGCAGTCATTGCTATGAATTCATCAAATTCAGCGAAGATTTCTTCTTCGAGAAGGGTTCCTTCGATGGAATGAAGGATTTTATTGCCTTCGTCTAAAAGAGCGTCAAAATCTTCCTCTAAGATTTCATCAATAACATCAATGTTGAAACAGGTATCATCGTTTGAGTAAGAGTGTTTAGTTTTAGTTTAAATAAAACCGTAAGGTACCAAAGATATATAATGCACTTGTTTTCCTATATTTTACATCGGCCCCTCGTAAAAGAAATATCAGAACGAAATATTGGTGAAGAATTTTCAAATTTGGAAGATCTTAAAGTGTTGGACGTCTTGGAACCTTAAAGTGGCTGTTCAACACGAATTATTGCTTATAAACGCAACTTAGAGAATCTACCGAGCAAATCTCAAGGGAGTTTCTCATTCTAATTCCCGTATTTAATGTTTTATATATACAACGAGGATCGTTTGTAAAATGCAAGTGGGGGGATGGAATTAAATGGTTTACTAGTCCTAATATTTCCCAATAAAAAAGCTTAAATGATGCTCAAATTTAAAATTATTGCAAGCATAACTTTGTGAAATTACATTTACATAACCCACCAAAACAATAACCCTTGTTAGATATTGTGAGGATTTAACCTTTCCGTTTCCAAATGTTTACCCAAATTCCATAAAATATGAGTGTGCCGGTGATGTTGTAGACTTTAGAACTTGGCTTGGTATATCTATTCGAGACCACAATAATGAGTACTATGGATTTAGATAGAGTAACTTGTTTAAATTGGTAAATTTTTAGGATTACACCCAAAAAGCCTATACATGTTGTTTATTAACTAACTAAACCAGTTAGTAAACCTCCAGTTTAAAAACCCTTTTTCCAACTCTCATCCGTAGAGTGATGATCCACATAGAACAAACCCAGTAAGAAGCCAACCTTTAGGAATTTACACCAACTATTTGTTTCATTACACCATTACACCTGAAACCTACCCTGTTAGATTAAGTTTAATTTACAGTTGCTAGTTGCTTAAAGTGTAAAGTTTATATTTCCTAAGTCTTATGTCATTTTTATCTGTTGGTGCGGTTGGAAATTTGCACATTGCAAATGGAAATGTATATTAGTAGTCAAAACTCATGTGATTTTACTACCATCACAATTATTGGTGAATCCGAAGAACAACAGAAACTATCCGAAGGAAATTAACCAGAACTCTTAGATCGTGAAGATGGTGAAGCTAACATAACACCGAGATACTAACAAATAGTTTTTATGAAAAAAAATTGAAAAAATGAAAAAATACAAAAATGAAAGAAAATTTGATGATAATCATTTCGCAAAAGAGCATTACGAAGGAATTACACAAAGATCGATTATTCGTTGATACGTCTAAAATCAACTATGTAGAGTATTGTACAAAGTGGAAGATATCGCCACTTACCTTGTAGAGTATGTAAAGTTTTTGGATGATTGGGAAGTTGATCTTTATGGGAACGCCAACTTAGGTTGATGTTTTTGATCTACGATCAAGACGTTGTAAATAGTTATGTCTTTATCATAATAACGGTCGGGAAAATAAGTGTCTAGCAACTTGTATCTTAAGTTTTAATCTATTTGTTTCTCTTGATTTTATTTAACAACAATTTACTTCCCTCTCACCTAATGATTAGCCGCTGGTTTTACTCAAACGTGGATGTGATCGAGCGTGTATGTCTATCCTGTGGATTCAGGTGTGTATGCATGTCTCAACTGCCTCGTTGGTTTATGACTTTTGGTGAAAGTTAAAAGGGTCCTACCCTAAATTACTCTACTAGTCCTAATCTTTAGCTTTTTTGAGGTGGGAATGAGCAGTCACATGTGTCTATCTCGTAGATTCGAGTGTGTATTGTGGTCTTTGTCGCCCTCCTGGAATATTGGTATCGATGAAAGATTAGTTAGAGTAATAAATCGTACGCCTTTCCATACAAAAACCCATATTCTTATAAACTTTGTTACTACTCACGCCTTAGCTTAAGGTGGAGATGTGTATCCTTGCCAACTTATGATAGAATACTCATACACGACTGAGCAATTGAAGCAAATTAGTTACATGTTTACCACATAGATTAGTTAGTGATTTGAGTGCTTTTCATCTTCTTTATTTCGGAGTGTTTGGATTGTGTACTTGAATAGATTGAATAAATGCTTTAAAACAAAAAATGTTCCTTAGGGATACATTTTTATATAACTTTTAAAAGGCTACTTGATGACAAGTAGGATTCAAGTGGGGGATATTTGATGACCTCCACAAATAACGGCTATATTTATACATCATTTGTCCCTACGATATTAACCTATTTTGATATAGTATTGAAAAGAATTGTTACTTAATTGTTTTATATTTGAGAATTGCAGTAATTATGGAGTAATTGGTGAAAGATAAGCAAAAAGGCGCGCATTCGGACTTAAATGAAGATATTTTGAAGATTAATATTCTGACAGATCAATACCCGTATCCATCAAAAGAAACGACGTGATTCGTGCCTACACTCACCCACCAAAAGACACACAAGTATAAAGAACCACTACAGTCGTATCAGAGAACTCCAAAACGCCGTATGCAAGATATGGAATCAATATAATATTTTGGAAGATATCAAGCGTGGTCCCTACTCCAAGAAATCCCCAATACTCCGTATCCAATTCCTTGGATACGTCGTATTCAATCGACTTCTAGACCTTATAAATAGAAAACTCAAAAGTCAATTTTCAGAAGAGAAAAAGAGCAGAAGAGGTCGAGCAACGCAATCCATTCCATAGGAAACAATCGTGTAAGCATATACTATATAGTAATCTGTTCAGTTTTTGTATCATATCGTAACTCGGTTAGTTTTAACCTGGCAAATAATTACTCTTGTATTTATTATGTGATTAAGGCCTAATACTTTGGTATTAGCCATTATATGAAGATATGAATGTTGTATTTGTTTATTATCCGATTACTTGATTTATCGTTGTAATGCTTGTTTATGGTATATCAATTTATACTTTTTTACACGCTTTTATATATGACCTATCATTCATTTGGATCTAGTGAAATGGACCAAGGGGATTTAGAGTCCGGGATAGCTCTCCATATAGTACTTTATACATCTAGAATAATATTACACCAATATTGTCCTTCTAAGTCGTGTCTAATTACGCTTGGTCCCCCCGTCCCCAGACCACACCCCTCACGCCCTCCCGTTGGGCTTAACGAGTTAATTAATATTACCGATGGTTTTATTGATCGTGTGCCTAGCAGTGCTAGAAAAACCAAACAATAACTTTCTGAATCCATTGGATTAGTTGGACAAGTGGACTACAGTGTATAGATTGCAATTAAGAAGCAGTAAGTGGGTAAAGTCTCTATAGCTAGGGTTAACACGCTCACCATTTCTTTAATCCCTAATATAATTATAATCAATAAATAATATGCTTTACCGGATTGGCTTTAATTGTGACATGAATTAATGTGTCCTAGGTCTTTAGAGAAGATGTAACGCCTAAGTCTAAGAATGATATGCCACATCGAGAGAAGAAATCATTGCACTTAGTTAACAAGCCAACATTCTAATCAGAATAATAATGGTTAATACAGTTTTTTATATAAGGTTTGACCGCTCTTTTATTTTTTGTTAATTAGCTTGCATGGGTAACAGTGTCTTGAATTGATTATAGTTACCAATAAAATCCGTGCCAGTTTCTCAGCCTTAGAAACGTCCCCTTTTTTCCATTAGAATTAGGATTTAAGACTGACATAGGTAAAACAAGGATTAGATTAGAATAGAATTAACTTAGATCCAAGATATTAAATTAAAATTGATAGATATAACCTCGCATCTCAGTGATCGACACCACTACTAACCCCAACGAAACTACTACGATCAGGTCTACTGCCCGTTAAAGTGTAGTTTTTGGTTAAAGTCAGCTAAAAATAAAATTTAAACAACCTGAATCATACATAAATAACACCTACACTACAACACATCACGCATTTTCTTGTGAAGTTCATGCGCTGATACCGCCGTATCTTCTTTGCTGGATACAACGTATGTAGTCAGAATTAAGTAATCTTCAAATATCTTCATTTAAGCTCCAAAATGTACGTCTCTTAGCATGTCTTCACAAAACACTCTGTAATTACTGCAATTAACAACCTTAAGCAATCAAGTAACAATTCTTGTAATAATTATATAAAAGTGGGTAATTGACTTTGGATAATTGATGGTATAAAGGTAACGTTATTTGATGTCATCAAATATCTCCCACTTGAATCCTACTTGTCCTCAAGTAGACTCTATAAATTTATTAAAAACAAGGTAAGGTTAACGATTTTTCCTTTAGGTCATTTCTTTTCGTTAATCACCTGTACAAAACCAGGCACCTCACGAAATATGGGAAACATTTAATAGGTACGCTCAATTGCTCGGTTGTGATTAGTTTTCTATCATATGCTTGGCAAGGATACACATATCCACCACTAGAGCTAAGGAGAAACAAGTTAAAAGGTAAATTGGATTTTTATAAGTGTTAGGAATTATGCATTCTTGACTTAGTACCGCTAGTTATATTAGTTAGTACCGCTAGTTGTAGTTAGTACTGTCAGTGAAAAATGATAAGTACTGATCAGATAGTTAGTACCGTTAGTATAATAGAGTTAGTACCGTTTATGAGATATGCATAAGATATCTTAGGAAAGGATATGCATGATCTTGTAACGCTTTTGTAAAAGCCCATTAGGTTTCCTTTTTTTATAGTATAAAAGTGAACCCTATTAGGCATAGTCCAGTGATCTAGTTTCCACATAGATAAATAGTGACATATAGCAATCTAGTTTGTAATCTGTAACCTAGGCAGATTTCAAAGTTTAATATAAGGTTTTATTCATATTATTCTTCTTAGCATTATTGATTAGTTTCCATATAATCAATAGTGTTTAATCAGTGTTTCAATATTGTTTCTTTAGAATTATCTAAAGTAGCAAGATCTTTACAAGCTAAAGGTTAAGATCTATTCAGAAAACAATCCAATAAGTGGTATCAGAGCTTGTATGGAAACTCTGAATAAGAAGAACTCTTTTTGAAGAAGATCCTCAAAACCAACTAAGAAGATGGCAGAACATGACACTCCTCCTCCAACCATTACTGCTATGAAGATCCCTATCACTAAATAATTCTACTTCATCGTCAAATAGATGATAAATAATCCTCTTCGCAACTAATTAATCTAATAAATACGAGCCATTAAATTGTTAACAATATGTAAATCAAAACATTACCTTCCCCTTAAACCAAGCAGTAGTAACCAACAGTAGAACACTTATTCTATTGGCAGTATTAAACATACGAGTAGCACAAACCTTGGTTTAAGTCCAACAGTAGTAACTGCTAAAATTTACCCCAGTAGCAGAAACTTAATACTGGCAGTATTAAAAATATACTAGCAGTAGCAACACTAAGTATAAACTCCTTTAGTGATAGCAGCATTAACATGAACTGGCAGTATTAATGTCTCCTAACAGTACTAACTTACATAAGCAGCACTAATAATCATAAGCAATAGCACTAACCTTCAAAGATAAGGCTAGCAGTATTAACTACCATTGGCAGTATAAACATACAACCGATAGTACTAATGTATGAAGAATAGTACTAAATACTCATAATAAGTACTAAGTATAAAGCTGGCAGTACTAACTTCATACCTAGCAGTACTAATTCTTCCCCTTGGCAGTATAAAGTGCTCCTTCCTCCCATACCTTTTGAGACACTTTTTAGCGTCAGTAAAGCACCAATATTTACGATCACCGGCAGTACTATGTCTTATGTCAGTAGTAACCACCAATGAGCAGTACAAAACATATAAGGATACCTTTTTTTTAAGTATCCAGACGACACCTTTTTAGCGACACTTTTTCAGTTGCTAAACTGTCACTAATCCTTGTCTTTGCATCTATCATCTTGATGTCGTGTGTTATGCATCCCTACTAGGGTTCATCATCAATCAAACGATAGAATCACCAAAGCTAGTAGAAACATTAATGATAACCATTCCTGTTTTTATTAAATTAGGATTTGTGAATACCATATTTGCAACGAATTGAACCAAACACCAAAAATAGAGAACATGACCACTCTTCCTTCATAGATTCAACATCAATACACCTTGTGGATCTTAGATCAAGAGCCACGAGGCTCTGATACCAATTGTGAAAACCGTTTAAGCCCAACTAGGATATGTTTTACAAATAACATTAATAAGCACAGCGGAATATAAAGAACAATAATGTTATTTAACAAGGTTTTTCATTCATACGTTTCTATCAAGCCCCAATTCTAGATGATCAACTCTAGAACGGTTACAATCTAACAAGGATCAAAGATCCTTGAGGCTACACCATATGCTATACAAGACGTCTACATTGATCCAGTTTACACACATACACTTTTCTGGATACATAAAACTATGTGTCTATGATCTCTTTATATAGGGAGAGATCAAGACTTACAAAGAAAGATAAATATTAGACAAGTAAAGCTTTTAAACAGTAAGGAATATTTTCGGTTATCTTTATCTTCTTAAGAAGATCTTCCAGAATCTACATAATTCTCCACCAGATTGTAGAATTCTTTAATAACAATTTTAGTCCTTTTGTTTCATTCTTTTATTTATTTTGTCTCATCAAATCTAGAATCCCAACAATCTTCCCCTATTTGATGATGACAAAACAAACAAAGTCGTGTACGAACTTCATCATAAAGCCAAAGCTTCCCCTGAAGTTGAGATGTAATCATCTCCCTGAATGAAACAAAACTTCCCCTTAAAAGCTTCTTTTGTATCATGTCACCACATATAATAAGCTGCAAATCAATAAACCTGTAATCTTCTTCC
>BQNB010153158.1:0-15677 GCA_026074375.1 Tanacetum coccineum
CTTGGTTCCAGTAGCAATCATATACGAATCTAAAACTTTAAACACAAAAGCTTTCAGTGAAAAAAAAAGGTTGTAAACCCAAGGGAATACCCCCAAATGAAGGTGAATGCAGATTCTATTAACCACCCTGAAGAAAGCTTCTAACCCGATTTAAGTATTTAATAGTTTTTTCTCGATTCTTATTTTACAGATCCTTGGTGCTGACAGTGGCTGATAATACCTTGGTGTAAAACTATAAAAGCAGGTTCTCATCATTCTGGTCACTCTAGAAACAACTATAACTCTGAAAAGGTATTCAACCTACTGACCGGATGTGACATGGCATATAAAGGATAAACAACGAGGAAACTTTGAATTGTTTTACTGTCGCGGTGTGGTTATGTGCTTTAATATCTCTATGTTTGGCTTCTATATCAACCTGCTGATTTAACAATGTTTAACCGTCAGTTGCAGGTTTATCTGCTTTTAACATTGGCTTGGGTGATTGTGCCGAAAAGACGTGTAGGCGCCTTTATTAATGATGGTGAAGAAAGCAGCACTATGAAGGAAGTTAAACTGAAAGACAATAGAGATTTATTATTGATTGTGTTTTTGTGTGTTTACATAAGATGATTACATGTGTATTTATAATAAACATGTAGCTTATTTACTAAGTAATCACAACCCTAACCCTAAGGGACTCAAGCCCACAATTGAGCTTGGTCCACTAAACTAGTCATTCAATACTCCCCCGTAATTTGAACGGACAAATTGGAACATATGTTGAAAGCCGCTTCTTCTTCTTTTTCTTCTTCATCTTCTATGTTATTTGTTTGAGCGGAATCATAATTGTATTTGGCAGCATAGTTATTTGTTGCTTGCGGCTTCCTCCTTTGCGTGACGCTTTTTTTTAACGTCATGGCTTGCTTTGCCTTTCGGTAGGAGCGACAAATTTTGACCAACTATTTTGAAAAACGACAATGATCTCCGTGCTAAAACAAAGAGTAACGATAATGAAACAAATTTGATGGCTATATCAACATAATATTTGTGCTATGACGGCTAGGGTTTTGGATGCTAGTGTTTATTGGATAAAAAACTAATTAAACAAAACAATAAAGCGAAAATAAGGGGATCCCTCCGGATCATCGGCAAGTACCGATGACCGGAGGATAGGAAATTTTTGATGGTGGGTTTACCTGAGCTCTAATACCATGAAAGACAATAGAGATTTATTATTGATTGTGTTTTTGTGTGTTTACATAAGATGATTACATGTGTATTTATAATAAACATGTAGCTTATTTACTAAGTAATCACAACCCTAACCCTAATGGACTCAAGCCCACAATTGAGCTTGGTCCACTAAACTAGTCATTCAATAAAAACAGATTATGGTCCTGTACCATTATATGTAGTTGATTTGGTGTACAGTAGATTTTTCCCATCAAAGCAGCAGGATCGTGTGGCACCCTACTTCACGTCGCTATCGTACAGGTAGTATAATTTTTTTTTGTCACCAACGTTAAGCATGGCTGGTCATAGTATAAGTTAAGTGTAAATTACATTGTGAGTATTAAATATAATTTATTAAAAAGATTGACGATCTTATATCATATAGATACACCGAATATGAAGTTTTCTATTTGAGTTCCGTAGATGAAATTGAATGACCATATGAATTTTAATTTTTTGTTTTCAGATATTCGCACAATATGGAACTTATTCTACAGACATGAGCGATATAGCAAATGGGTATCTTGAAACAATAATTGGACTGGATTCCTGGTATGGAAAACATTCGATTAAGGGACTTCCCAAGTTTCATTCAAACTAGAGACATAGATGACACCATGCTGAACTATATGATAAGGAAAGCCGCGGCTATTCCTAGAGGCTCAACTATTGTGCTTAACACGTTTGATGCCTTGGAACATGATAGTGTTAATGCCTTAACTGTCACAAACCCGCGGGCATTCAATATAGGCCCACTAGACATGATGCAACAACATTTTTGGGATGAGCGGCTGAAACAGCTTGGGTCGAACCTTTGGAAGGAAATCTAAGTTGCATCAATGGGCTAGACACAAAAGACCCTGATGTTATTTACAAATAATCAAGACATAAAGACTCCTGAACCATTGATTATATATGATTTTGAATGTTCTTTTGTCGTTTACATTTGTAATGTCAAGTGTTTTGTATATGTTTTAAAATGAATAATATGATTTTAAGTGTTACATACTTTAAGTTGCAATAGCAGTTTGGTATTATATGCTCCTTTTATTATTGAAACCATCGACAACTTAAGCGACAAACTACTTAATTAGTAATGGATACATATAAATTTATAACCGAATGACAAAGAAACCTCTATAACAAAAAACACTTTATGAAAAACGCGCCGCAGCGAAGCGCGGGTATCAAAACCTTGTATTATACATTTGTTGACCAAAGTCAACAAAAATATAATAATCACTTATTAATATAATAATTATTTATTCATTATAATAATTATTTCTCATTTTTAATAAAAACTCTCTCAAAATTAAGTCACTTTTTATTTTTAACCCAAAACACTGTAGTAATATTTTATTTTGATTAAACTCTCCCTCAAAGTTAAGTTACTTTTCACTTTTAGTCCAAAACACTTTATTTCTATTTTTAACAAAACTCTCCTCAAAGTTAAGTCACTTTTCACTTTTAGTCCAAAATACGTTAGTAATAATTCCTTTTTAGTCTAAAACACTTAAAACGTAACACACACCCCCCCCTCCCCCTTTTAAACATAAATCCGGATTTTTTTATTCTTAAACCTTTATAATAAAAAACGTTGTATACAAAATGCGCCGCAGCAAAACGCGGGTAGCCAAATCTTGTTATTATTATTTATCATTTTTGATCACTTTATTAGAAAGTTAAGAGATTTACAATTAATATTATTATTATTATAAGTTTTCTCCTTTTTGAACACATTAAACAAAATTACACAAACATCTTTACTATAATATCTTCGTTCCCATACAGATTTTGTATCAAAAATACAATAACAAAAACACATCTACAAATAAAAACATCTTATAATCAATACTATTATATAAAGCATTTATAATGTGGGTTCCACTAAAAATTAAGATAAAGATGTGCAATCTTGACCATCCATCTCATTTTAAGAGACTACGTCATATAATGACACGTGTCACTTTTTAATTAAAAATCACCATCATTTTCAAATTGAAATATCTTTTTATCTATTTATTTTTTTATAATCTAATTTCATCATGTTTTTAAAAAATTTGTGCTCTTTATTTCAACATCCATTTTTTGATAAATATTTATGTATTAATTAAGTTTTTTTACATTTTAGTTGTTATTTTATTTGTTATTTAATTTTTTATAACTTTTGAGAGAGTTTTTGATGGGAAAAGAGTTCGAGTCTCTTTTACATGCCGAATAATGCTGTTAAAATGGTTTTGTTGGAAAGCTACGAGAAACCCAAAACAACCACATACTTCGAACACGTATACAAACCGAAGTGTTGTGAAATCAATTCATTAAACGGTAAGAAAATAGCGGAGATTTGGTTAGCAATTTTTATTAACGCCGCTATGCGCGGGTATCTGACTAGTAATCAATAATACATACACCCACTCGCACCCGTCGATCACAGCACCAACGAGGCCACCATCAAAATTGAAACACAAGATCTACAAACACAATAGAGTAAATTGCAAAAAAATGCGAAGATAACAAAAGTTATAATCACATCTCAACATCAGGTTTCTTTTTTACAAATGTAAAAAAAACATCATTTAAAAATATCATCTTCTTTACAAACATCCACCTTCATCATCTTTTTCACAAACGACAACCACCATCAAACAACACAAGCATCATCTTCATGTTTCCATAATATACCAAAAATCAAGATAAAACACAAAAAACCCATAAACTGCAAAAACATAAATACCACAACTCATCATCTTCATCTCCATCTTTATAAAAAATACCACATATCCTATACTTAACGAAAAACAACCACCACACCACGACACAAAAAACACCAGAGATTCGCCACATCTGTCAAGATCCGTGGTTGTAGTAGCATGGTTGCGGTGTTGGTGGGTAATAATAAACATGAGATGGAGTGGAATTCATTTGGTGTAGTTGGAGGTCGAGATGGACACCTGTGGATAGTCTGGCGTGTGGTTGGTATTATATAGAACCTTTTTTTTCTTAAAAGAGGTTTTTTTTTTAAGAAAGAGTTTTCTAGAGAGAGGTAGAGAAAAAATGAATGAGAAAGGGTAGAGGTAAGGATAGGGCTGTAAACAACCAGCACGAACAAAGGGTCAACGAACGGAGTCTTGTTCATGTTCGTTTATTTAATTTTAACCGGACAAATAAACGTACACGAACGCTTAAACTACGAATTTTCTTGTTCATGTTCGTTATATTACGAAATTAATTGTTCATCAGTTCGTTTATGTTCGTAAATAAGGAACAGAAACGAACTTAAACAACCTAAAACGATCGAACATAAATGAAAGTAGAAAAAAACATAAAGTATTATCAAATTCATTATAATGTTTATGTTTATATAAGTGCTTGTTTTCCTTTAAACACCATCGCCAGATTTACACAATAATATACGCGATAAAATATATGCTAACGACACATAACCATATAATTAAACATCAAACAAACTTAATAAACGCCTTAAATCGGAACGTATCAACTAACATAAACGAACGAACGTGACTTGTGTTTCATGTTCGATATTCATTAACTAAACAATGTCAAATAAATGTCATGTATCGTCTGGCCATTTAAAAAAATAAACAAACATTGAACATACTTTTTACCGAACGGATTTCATGAAATGTTCACATGAACGTATCAGATTCGTTTACAGCCCTAGTAAGGATAACTTGGTTGATGGGATGCTTTTTTTTTAACAAAAATGCTATCTCCTCCTATAAAAATATTATACAAATCTTCCTACACACGTGATTTTGACAAATGGCGAAACTGACGGTTTGGATTTAGAGAGAGAATAAGTGGAAAAAATATATGAAAAATGATTGTTGTGTATGTAGGAGGATATGTAGGATGATTTTGTAAGAGGATTTAACAATGTTTTTTTTAATTTAATAGATGAAAAGATCAAAATACCCTCTTGACTAACGGTCAAACATAGGTCAACTGACGGCATCAGTGAAATTAGACTGAAAGTGAAACGGGTCGTCGGACTTTGGGGAAGATCCGTAAGTTTTTTGAAAAATAGACCAAAAGTGAAAGACCCGGCAAACCACGAGGACCAAAAATGTAGTTTACTCAAATATTTATATATGAGTAAACTGCAAAAATCATCCTATGTGGTTTTGTACTTTTTGCATAATCTCCCTAACCTGATACTATTAATTGGCCCTAATCATCCCGTTGTTGAAAACGGGTTAGGCAAAAATCATCCATGTGTTTTTTTAAAAGGACATAGATCACCATCATATATTTTAAACCACATGGATGATTTTTGCAATTTACTAAAAAAACTAATGTTACAATTATTATTATTATTATTTTATACACATCACTTCATTATTATTATTATTATTATTATTATTAATATTATTATAAATCACTTTATTTTGTAATTAACCATATTTTATTTGAATAAAAAATTATTAGGAAGCCGAGATATCCTCTAGGCCCCACTTCCTTGATGTGTTGTTTATCGTGACTGGGCTTCCGCCTTTGACACAACCCAGGATGGCTGAATTGTTTTCCCCTTGCCACGATTTTACGTTGTGCCAGCATCAATCAGCCCTCATGATTTGTTCAAAAGGCGATAAAGCACCCACATAAACCATCAAGACCCAACTAATTTTTATAAATCCTGTAAATTTCTAATAAAAGATTTTATAATAAAAAAATAAATAAATGTTTTGGACTTAGAGCACATATTTAAGGGATAATTTTCGGGTGGGGCTTCTTCGGGACGTTGCCTGATGAACTGTTGGGTTCTATCACCGTTGTAAACTTGTCTTCTTTATGGGAAGCCTCTAGCCCAGCTAGATGAATTTATCGCTAGTGCCTTTTTTTTTTTTTATTTTTTATTTTATCTTTTGACTCCCCTATGGTCCAAGCCATGTGAGGTTTACGCCCGATTGCGTTTGGTACTAGGTGTGGAAGGAGGCGCTTGATTTTATCAAGGGTGCTTCATTGTCGTGTTGGTTGTATTCTATCACACATAATTTGCAAGACTTTCAATTGAGTCGCGGTCGTTCCTGGTGAGGTATGTGAGCGGTTAAAGCCTTCTATAGAATGACGCTATAGGCTAAGGGTAACGAGTTCGGGCTCACTATGCTTCTGTGGATTTTAAAGAACGCTTCAACCTTTGTGAGAAGATTATGTCTTACTTTCATAGAAAACAAGGGCGCAGGTGACCACTATTGCCCCATGTTTGATGTTTTGATATTTCACACCTGCAGAGGTCTTTATTATGATGACATTTATTCTATGGTCTGGCCAAGGGGTTCAACAAGGGATCCCGTTGGTCACATTGTTGTTTGTCCCTAGCTCTACATCCTTTGGTTCATACGAATTTATCAGTTCTGTGAGCTTACCCTTCAAGCGTGTATCTGGATGATGGACTATTGTTAGGGAGGACACTCTATGGTTAGCCAAGGAATAGTGACGCTCAACATATCTATTTGCTGATGTGCTCCGGGTCTGTTTGTTTCTGAATATTGATAAGACTGAACTTTTTTGGCCTGTGGAGGACCCTAGAGGTAAGGTGGAGGGTATTTTTCCTATAAATATCTCTCAGCACCTGCTTTAACGTTTCAAACTTTTGAGGGGTTCAAGTCAGTTTAGAATCAATATTACTGTGGTGATTTTGCCCCCCCCCTTTTGAAAATGCCTCTATAACCATCTCCTTAATGGATGCAATCCCACAAACGTCACTGACCCCAATGTGAGCTCCGTTCATCTTCGCTATTGCCAGTGAGGTATACAAAACTTTCCTATGCTTGAGAAGTTGCTCTCCCATGTCTTTATGAGGTTCAAGGTTCAATTTGATAAGGCATTACTTACCCCCATGGAGAAGATAGCTTACCGCTATCAGGATCTGGGGTTTGGGGATTGCAGTGGCGGCTTGCCACTCCCCAATCCACTAGTGATGGCTCTAGGCTATCCTTTCCATCAACAGGATACCTTAATCCGTATGCTATCTTTTAGCCGACTCGTATTGCATACGAGCAATCTACAGGCCAATATATTATCAAGGACGGGTATTATGTCTCATGGGTCTTCTTTACAAAATGCTCTTGATGCTTTCAATGATATATGCAACGTCGACATTCTCTCTGTCACCACTAGCGCTTCTGCCCCCCAAATGATGAAAACTTTGGCAAAGTGTTATTTTGGAGCCATTGAGCTGCTACCGGCGGTCCTAAATATATCCGGGGGCCGCCAGAATAGATCTGGGGGCCGCCAGACCGCCAACAGGAGGGATGTTTTAGGAAATTGACCAATTTTTCGAAAAGAGTGACATTTTAATTTGCATTTCGCTAATTAAAAATACTTAAAGTACTTCGGATGAAGTAGTTAAGTTGTCACGGCACGGAATGAAACACGGACTAGAATCGAAACTAGAAGAAAAGAAGAGAACGATTTATGGAATGTGTTTCATCATTCCTAAACCTTGACGAAGATAATTTAACGATTCACGCTTGAGGGATAAAGAAAGAATGTCGGCGATGTTATCTTCAGACGCAACCTTTTCAATGGAGATGTTTCCTTTTGGACATTGTTCTGAAGGAAATAGTGACGTATCTTCGGTTGTTCCAAGGTAAAGATGCTTGTTTGGACGTGACTGGTATCTCTCCCTTTGCTGGTATGGGAGCGAATTCCTGGGCCCCTGCGGTAGCCTTGCTGAATGCTGTGGAAAAGAAAAAGAAGAAGTATGCGTCAATATGTGAGGACAACGGATACAAGTTCATCCCATTTGCTTTCTCTACGTTTGGGGAATTTGATAAGGATGCTTTGGACACACTTTTACGTATCAAGTCTATTTCTATTAGTCACTCCAATAATGTTAAAAGTGGCGAATTTATTTTTCATAGAGTGAGTTTTTGTATTCAAAAAGGGGTGGGAGCACAACTAGTGTCTAGACTCCCATCCAACTTTATGTAAAAAATAAAAAAAAAATTATTATTATTAAAAAATAATAATAATAATAATAATAATAAAAATAATATCGCATTTGACGCAAAAAAAAAAAATTGGTATATTTTGATACAATTTCTCACTCTTCTTTTTAATTAAGCCAATCACACATAACAACACATCTTTGTCGATATCTTTTTGTGGATGTAGCAAAGCTCTTTAAGAATTGTGTATGTTGAGAAGTTTTTCTCATAGTACACATGCTTGGACAAGAAAACATATACAGAGAAGGGATATATATACCTTCAAAATAATATTATGAACCAGAAAAAAACAAACAATTGAAAATAATTTTGTGATCAAACCGTTTTGTAAAGTGATTTGCGACATACAAATCATTTTGGTGAAAAATAATCCATTTAATTACTTGACAGCTAAAACAATGTCGGGATTTTAATCCAAGAACATGGTGAAGATAATCAAAAGCAACAATTACCAATGAATGATTACTGGATATCACTTGAAATCATTTTATCACTTTTCAAAGTAAACTATTTGATCATATTGCTTGGGTATCACGAATATCTACTTGGGATAAGACCAAATGTATGTTATTGAATTAGGCACAAATCAATAACCTTTGCGCATCCAAGTGTTTAAGTTTTATGTATATCTTTCGTTCAGATGTTATTATCTGTATTTATAATAGAGATAACTCAACCCTAGTCAATGGAATTATGAGTGATTAATGGCCTATTAACCACCACATAATTAGTCTTCATAATTGTAGGGATTAGTAGTTACATGATCAATTAAACATGATCATTAGTGCAATTATAACTGTCACTTAAATAGGTCAAAGCCGTTACAAGTTTTTGAATTCATTCCAGCGAAGTCATACCTTCAGTGTCTTTAACACTCATCAGCTAGCTCACTGAAGAGCATACAAGCTGAAGTGTTCAAACTGAAAGACTTGCTGATGAGTTAACCCACTGAGAATAAGTCCTCTGATGGATTACTCCATGATGGTGTCCTTCAGCTTACTACTTAGAAAGTACAAAGCTAAAGCCATCAGACTGATGAATACCATTCAGTTCAGAGTTACACTCACTCAAGAGTGAACTACTGAACTTCATCAACGACTTGAATTCTTATTTACCACTATCATAGTCAGGGTCTTCAGAGACCTGCTGGGTGTACACTTTGTGCCTCCAACCCTATTACCCGGTATGAAATGAATACTCAACTGCACTAAATTTTTCAATAATCCTCCCTAAATTTAGTTCACTTCCTTTTGCATGAAAATTCAACATTAAACAAAACAAGTGCATAAACGAAAATATCTTGAGGATTGAATTTTCATCTTAGTACACTACACGTTCAAATATTTGAGAATCAGGGTGTTCTAAGAATTGAACCCTTCAACCCATTTGAATATCTGAAGATAAAATACACACAAGTTTTCAAACACTTAAACGCTCCTGACACTATATAAGCCATGTGTCCATATCCAATTCATAAATGTTGTAAGAGCCAAAAGTCCACAGCTACCTAAAGCGGCAAGACCTCAACATTCACATAGGTGGTTCCTCTTTATTCATTCTCCTGCTAAAGCGCTTTTTCAAAAAACTTACCATTAAGAAGTAAAGACTTCATCCTTCTTTTTAGCAGGTTCCAAGCACATCCTTGGGATGATTGTAAAACATGTGCTTTAGTCTACTAAACGTTCAACTTTCCACATTGAACTCAGCTCCTAAGTTTCCTCAGGAAGGAGTTGGGTGTCTTAGCATTCAACGACTAAGTTGGACTTAAACCTATCCCTTTAGCAGACTTTATAACCAAGTCTCTAGCCAATCACTTCGTCAAGTGATTAGCTAAGTTTTGTTGAGACCTCACAAACTCTATAGATACCACCCCATCCATGATAAGTTCATGAATCATGCTATACCTGACACCCAAGTGTGTAGATTTCCCATTTTACATTTGACTATATGCCTTTGCCAATGTAGCAGCAGTATCACAACGGATAGAAATAGATGCTATATTAGACCACAATGGATTCTCAAGGATCAAGTTTCTCAACCATTCAACTTTCTTATCAGTAGCTGCTAAAGCCATAAATTCAGATTCTATTATTGAACTGGTGATGCAAGTTTGCTTTTTGGATGCTCAAGAAATTGCACCTCCACCAAGCAGGAATGCCCAGTCACTGGTAGACGAATTTTATTCAGTATTGCTGATCCAGCTTGCATTAGTGTATCCTTCTAGAACTTAAGGATAACCAGTATAAGTTAAACTATAATCCATAGTTTTCTTCAAATACTTTATTAACCTCTGAATTGCTTGCCAGTGCTTAGTACTAGGATTACTAGTGTACCTACTCAGTTTACTCATTGCAAATACAATATCAGGCATTGTACAAATCATGGCATACATCAGGCAGCCAATCACCCTAGAATACTCAAGTTGAGATACAACCTGACCATTTTTGGGCATCAGCTTCTCACTTGTATGCATAGGAGTACTCAATAGAGTACAAACAAAGTAATTAAATTTCCCCAGTACCTTCTCAATATAGTAAGACTGAGAAATTTATAACCATTACTTTCATGTTTAATCTTTATACTAAGGATTACATCAGCCTCCCCCATGTCCTTCATGGAGAACTTTGATGACAAGTGATGAGGTGTCATTTTAAACACTTTTTCGAGATCATTTAACCCCCAAACTCATGCAAATATGCCCAAATATTGTACTTAATCGTTTCTTTTTGGTGTTTGGGAAGCATTTGGAGGAAAAGCACGTGACTTGGGCTCGATTTAGGAAGAAACAAGACATAAACATAACACTTGGTCTCTCAGAGCGTGGAGACAGCGTAGGATTTACTACGACACCGTCAGAAGTAAAGGGCGGCGACATCACCACGACTTGTGACGTCGTCACGATGACCGACTTAAAAGAAGCATTTAGAAGATTCGGCGGGCTGACGACGTCAGAAAACCCTAGTGACGCTGTCAGACCCATTTTCCTATATATACAAACCCTATTTTTCATATTTTGTGGTGGAAAAACGTAGAGTATTCATGGGATAACTTTGTAGCAGCCATTTTGGTCGATTTTAAGGGGTTTTAACCCTTTGATACTCATTGTAACTCCATGTTTAATTGAAGTGAAGTTCCTAAACCCTTTTAATCATTTAATATGTCTATGTGTTGTTTGATTAATTGTTCTTCGCTTTCAATTAACAGGCTTGGCTAAATTTAATTGTGTTTACTAATGATTGCATGAAACTTAGTTGTTAATTCTCTTTTATTATTGCTTCTTGTTAATGGTGTGTGCGTTAGGCTTTAGAAAACTAATTATTTGATCTTCATATCATAGCATAGACGCCTAGAGAAACGCGGTTAGGTCAGAGGATACATGTGATTAGATCTTCATATCTAGATCACCTTTGGGTGGATTCCGAATTAAGTATTATTGCGCGTAAATTTACTATTAGACGTGAGTGGTGTCTGTAGGTAACCACCGTCTAAGTTGTCATGTAGATAGCGGAATTGACCAACCCGCTGCTGAATTAGGGAATACTTACACGTTACATTAACAAGGGTGACGGGCAATAAAATCAGAGAAAACAACTAGGGAGTAGTGCATGATTAGGTAACACGTATGTTTACCCATACGAGTTTTTCCATCAAATTTAATTTTCTGCATAATTATGAGTAGTTTAATTTAGTAGTTTAATCAACCCCCTCTTAAAACCTGAGATTTACTTACTTTCTAAAAAATATAAAAACACAAAAATAATCTTCCTTCAACCCTTAGACCTTAGTAAACATACAATTCGAGCCTACCCAAACTATTCCCCTAGAGAACGATAATAAACCCCCAAGTCTTGCCTATACTACTCTACAACGATTAGGTACACCGCATAGGAGGGTTGCAAAACTTCTACGTTTCAACCCACCGCATCAACAAGAATTCCTTTGTCAGCTCAACCTGAACTTGGTCAGTGCAATAGATTAGCATGTCATCAACTTATAGATAAATGATAACTCATTTACAAGATTCATTAAATTTGCTATATACACATTTATTAGCTTGGTTAATTAAATAACCACTAGACAAAACTACTTCATCAAACTTTTGATGTCATTGCTTAGGTGCTTGCTTTAGTCCATATAAGGACTTAGTTAGTTTACACACCTTATTTAATTGCCAAGCATGATAAAGCCTGAGTTTGTTCATATAGACCTCCTCATCCAATTCACCATTCAAGAATGTTGTCTTTACATCCATTTGATGAGTAATCAGATTGTGAATTAATGCCAAAGCAATCAACAGTCTTATGGAACTGATACGTGCCACTGGAGCATAAGTATCAAAGTAGTCTATCCCTGACTTTTGTTTAAATTCCTCAATGACTAACCTTGCCTTGAATTTTTCAATAGTTCCATCTACCTTCATTTTCCTTTTAAAAATCAATTTGCAACCTAGAGGTTTGCAACCAGGTGGTAGACCAGTCACATTCTAGATCTTCATATCTAGATTGCCCTAAGGGTGGATTTCTAGTTAAGTATTTAGTGCACGTGAATTTACTATTAGACATGAGAAGTGTTTGTAGGTAACCACCGTCTAGGTTGTCACGTAGATAGCCTACTTGACCAACCCGTTGCTGAATTAGGGAATACTTACACATTAACATTGACAAGGGTGGTGGACAATAAAATCAGAAAAACCAACTAGGGAGTAGTGCATGATTAGGTAACACATTTGTTTAACCATACGAGTTTTTCCATCAAATTTACTTTTCTACATAATTAGGAGTAGTTTAATTTAGTAGTTCAATCAACTCCCTCTTAAAACTTGAGATTTACTTGCTTTCTAAAAAATATAAAAACACAAAAATAATCTTCCCTCAACCCTTAGACCTTAGTAAACATACAATTCGAGCCTACCCAAACTATTCCCCTAGATAACGATAATAACCCCCCGAGTCTTGCCTACACTACACTACAATGGTTAGGTACACTGCCTATGAGGGTTGTAAAACTTCTGTGTTGCAACCCACCTCATCAAGTTTTTGGCGCCGCTGCCAGGGAATAGTCTAAGTTTCAGATTCTATCTAGCTTAGGTCTACTCACTAGATTCCTATCAAATGAGATTTTCTTTTTCTTTTAGTGTAGCTTTCCTGTATTCTATCTTTTCTTCGTTCCCTTTGTTTTGTAAACCTTCCTTTTTGTTAAAAATCATGGGAAACAATAATCCACCCTGCACTTTCGGAGATTATTCCCGACCAAGCCACGAGGGCTATCGAAACACCATTGAGCTCCCCGAAGGGAACAATGTGGTGCCTCTGCGATCCGATATCATCCGGTTGGTGCAAAACGGATGTGCATTCTACGGACTCTAGTCTGAAGATCCAAATCAACATCTTAAGGATTATCTAAAACTTGTGGACTCGTCCTTGATGTTGAAAATAAAGAAAGGACGTGACTGCGTTTATTTCAATTTTCCCTTCACGATCAAGCTAGGAATTGGCTTGAACGTCTACCCGCGGGATCCATCTCCACTTGGGAGGATCTCACTACCCGTTTCCTTGCTCAGTTTTTCCCATCGGGAAGAACTACCAAACTCAGAAATGACATCTTGATGTTCCAACAATATCATGGTGAATCTCTTTTCAAAGCATGGACTCGTTTCAAGGACTTGCTCCAAAAAGTCCCTCGTCATGGCATTGATCTTTGGCTCCAAATCCAAATCTTTTATGACCATGTCAATCCCGCTACAAGGCATGTCATCGATCATTCGGCCGGTGGTAAGCTTTGTGACAAAAGCGCCGTGGAATCTTAGGAACTTATAGAGAATCTTGCTCTTTATGACCACGAGAGTTGGAATGACCCAAGAGACCTCGCTAAACCAGTCAAGGCAATCTCTTTGCCTCAAGATGTCCCGAGTACATCCGACCGTCGTCTCATTGAGCTAGAAAATCATGTCTAACGCTTGATGGAAGCTCATCTTGCTCCTAAACCGTCTTCTCAAGTGAACAAAATTGATGTGAGATTTGTGGTGGTCCCCACGACACTCAATATTGCATAGAAAATCCCGAGCAAGATTTTGTTGACTATGCATCCTTGTGTACCGACGAAGTGGGAGGTAAGTGGTTCACTTTCAAACCCGAAAAAATAACCTTAATGACACCTATAATCCATCATGGAAAAGTCACACAAATCTTAGGTGGAGGCAACCTCAAAATTCTCAAAACAATTTTTCAAATTCACCTAATCGTATTCAATCAAGTAGTTCGTTTCTGAATCGCACCTTCAACAACAATCCTGAAAATTTTAACAATCAATCAAATCTCGAGGAATTGGTGTCTAACTTTATGGCATCTCAAGACGCTAGGTTGTCTAAGTTTAAAGCCGATTTCAAACAACAATAAAGCGAGATGACCAATAAGATCGACACACTCTGGAAGGCCATCATTGACCGAATGACGGGAGCACTTCCAAGTGACACGGTTAAGAACCCAAAATTGAATGTTAACCCCACTTCTTCGGTTTTGTCTGCTCGTTCTTACCCAATAGAAGATCCCCAAAGTTCGTCCCATCCATTCAATTCGGTCAATGCAATCAAAACGTGTTTCAAATCAACTAATACTTTTTAAAAAGACCAACCACAAGTTAAAACTTTAATGGTCAACAAAATTGAAACACCAAAATCAAAGGAACCTGAAAGAGCTTTAAAAGATGAATTTAAGGATTTGCATCTTAAGTTACGGTTCTTAAAGTTCTAGCTCATGCTCCCATGTACAACGCCATTTTGGATAAATATGTAGAGAGTCTTGCGTTAGGCAAAAATGGGTCCGTATTCATTCAAGGCGAAATGCCAAAGAAAATGAAGGATCCCAGAGTATTCAACTTGCCTTGTAAACTAGGGGACTCTAAGCCTTTTGATACCTTAGCCAATTTAGGGTCTTGTGTGAACTTAATCCCATTGTATCTCTTCAAAACACTAAATATTGGAATATTAGAAGAGACTGAGAATGTCTTAAGGTTAGCGGATGGAACTAAGTCGTATCCCATAGGAATTGTGAAAAACGTAGAGGTATACGTAGGGAAGTTAAAACTTTTAGAGGACTTTTACATCATAGATATGGAAAAGGACCCTACGTGCCCCTTAATTGTAGGAAGATGAGTTTTAGCAACCGTTAGTGCCGTAATAGATTGTAAGAAAGCCAAAATAGCAGTAGAAGAAAGAGTCACTAGATCAGTATTTGGAGTTAAGGAAAATGACCTAGGTCATGTGGATACACCATATTGGACTACATTAGCAAAACGTAAGTCCTACGAGTCATGACCTAGTACGAACTATATAGGTGCCCGACCCCCTTACTATTTAGAGAAAGACTTTATGAATGACCATTTACCCGGGGAATTAGAAATAGCTAGGAACGTCGAACTCAATCCATTTAAAGCTATGCTCGTGTCTAGGATATTATCTGAAATAGAAAAGCCAAGCGATATCATCGACTT